>MPNW01001605.1:2674-7674 GCA_011800805.1 Hirudo medicinalis
ATTATAATAATTATAATATTAAATTAATACTAATTAATATTATAAAATAAACATAAATAATATTTTAAACAGGTTTCAAATGCAAGTTTGAGAAAAAAAATCGTCGTGGTAGATTAAAGAAATAATAAATACAAACAAGAAATTTGATAAGATCGCTATTGTTGACTCTCCGGGTTCAGGTCCAAGGACTTGAAAGGACATGATGGCCTCTTTGATGGCCTGCATACCTCCATTACATGCCCTGAGGAAAGATCAGGCACTGCTTGCTCTCTCACGATAGCTCAGCATCTCTCGGCCACAGTCTGTCTCGAATTTGCTGGCAGGATTTTATGATGGGCTGAATAATAGAGGAATTGAGAAATGTAAGATTGCCAAATATCATCAGTTACTCACCAATTTCATATTTATCATTATTATTATTATCATTATTATTATTATTGTTATTATTATTATTATTGTTATTATTATTATTATTATTATTATTGTTGTTATTATTATTGTTATTATTATTATTATTATTATTATTATTATTATTATTATTATTATCATCATTACGTATTTGTTTAGACATTGCACAACTTCTGTAAACGAGGGTCTCTCTCTCTACGTTCTTGAGACTGACATGACACCACTGACTGCTTACATCGGCCAATCGAGTCCACTGGAATTTCAAGTGATTCTCCAGTCAATTTGTCCTTCCCCAAGAGTGGATTGTCGCTCCAATGGAATGTTTTCAACTGTTTGACCTTCCAAAAGACCTTTCGTGAAAGATTAAGGAAAGTCTCGCAGACTTTATCGACTCTGTTTATGTTGTGCGAACGTTCGGGGAAGAGGGGGGGCGTCCATAAAAGTTGTCCCGCGGATCTTAATGCTACTCGCTTCCGAATGTGTTCTGCAAACAATCGGTGACAGTCCCTGGGATTCGTGGCGCTTAACTTTTAATGAGAGCCTGACAAATGGAGTTTGCTCTGCAAATTGGAGTCATTTTGTACGCTTCGTCGGCCAGGTTGGTTTTATGTGAGTTTCGATTCTGTTGTTGCCGTTGTTGTGTTGTCGTCGTTGTTATTGCTGTTGTTGTGGTTGTGTTATTGTTGTTGTTGTTGTTGTTGTTGTTACGGCTGTTGCATGAAAGCACTAGCATAAATCTTTTGATGGATTCCATAATGGCTGCTGTAACTGCACAGCTCCGCAGCTGAAAGGAAATTTACGGCTAGGATAAGAAAGGGAGGGCTGAGATTTTTTATTGAAATTTATTTTCGGATGTTGTCGGATCCTTCGATCGTCTGTGTTCGGACTGGAAACATATTAAAGGAGCTTGGATGGTTGTAAATCCGAATTTTAAAATGAATTGCTTTAATGTGATACTCTTGATCTGTGCTGCTCCACGTTTTTGAGGGTCCTTTGAGTGCCTTCCCCGTTCCAATGACTAACCGGAATTAATTCAGAATAAGTAATAGATGAATGTTTTTGATGATGGTGTTGATGGTAATATTATTGTTAATAATAGTAATATTGACAATAATAATTATTATACAATATTATTATTATTATTATTATTGTTGTTTATAATAATAAACATTAACAGTAATAATAATAATATTAATAATAATAATAAAGAATGACAAAAATTACTTAAAAACAAAACGCTAATGTTTTCAAAACTTTTTACTCCCCAAAACGCCCGACTTTGACCCCGATTGCATATTTACGACCTCCCAGGGGCCACTTTTTCTTTTTCCATGCTCGATGATGGCCGTGGACAATCGTTCCAGGCGGTGTGGTTCGAATGGCTCGGCGCGTCGATTCACACCTCAGAGGGATGACAATGTCAAGTCTGCCCATCGAATCCCTAGGGTCCACTCGGTTGATGTTGTTGTTGATGATGGTTGCTCATTCGACCAAAATACTTGGCCTCGGTCGTGACCATCTTGGTAGGTAAATTATTCACTGCCTGCAAATGGAATGAGGTGGAGTTGGAGCGCTTTAGAGCATCTTGTTTGGACTTTTTTGGCTTGGAATTCTGAAGTGTTTCGCTTTCTGTTTCGGATTGGCGGGCTTTAAAGCCTCTCTTCGCTCTTTAACTTTGGACATGTTTTTCTTTCTTCTCCGTCGACATTAACAGAGGCGAGCATATTTCCACACGAACGTCCGCCTACCCAGGGAGAGTGGGTAGGGAGTGGACGGACGGGTAGATATGAAAACAAGATGCCACCAGAGACGTAAACACTCCGTCACAGGCTCCGATGACATCGGCACCTCAAGGGCAGCATCACTCACTCGCTCGTCCGCTCAGCCACCCAGTCACTTGCTTGGTCACTCATCCACTCGCTTATCCGGCTACCCGCTCATCCAGCCAGCCGTTGACTCACTCGCTATCCTCGTATCGCATCGTGATATTTTCCTATTCAACCAGAGCTAACGATTCACAACATCAACTGTCCAGGATGCTTTTGAGACGTGTGTCTATTCCAAGGAATGACTAAGTGAATGTTAGTAATTCACTCGATCACTCACCCGTCCAAATACCCACTCATTCATTCATTCGCTCAATCGTTCATTCATTCGTTCGTTCGTGCGTTCGTTCGTTCGTTCGTTCGTTCATTCGTTCATTCGTTCGTTCGTTCAGTCATTCATTCATTCATTCATTTATTTATTCATTCATTCATTCATTCATTCGTTCATTCATTCGTTCGTTCGTTCATTCATTCATTCATTCATTCATTCATTCGTACCGTTCATTCGTTCATTCAATCCACCACTCAATTATTAACTAGTTCAGGGATAAGAGTTTTGACATTTTATGATTTTTGGCCCATCCATCAATCAGACTCGCGTCAAATCTGTTGAAAAGATGTTGATGGATTTAATTTGTAGTTCTACTCCATGAGTACTTCGTTACTTCGTTACTTGTGTGAGTACTTCGTTACCAGTTACTCTCGAGCTTGATCCGTACTTGCCAATCGCAGTGTACAATCGTAAGTTTACAATTCACCGAATCCCGAACCACAGCTCAAAGTTACTTTTATTCTTCGTTCCACGGATGATGATCGGACAAGTTTACGCCTGCTGTGGACTGTGGACTGTGGATTGTTGTTTCTTGAGGCTCCCGTGATGGATGGGTTCTTCGTTGACGAACGTGAAGAGGGAAAAAAATATTCGAACAAGAATTCTTTCGCTTGACGAGTCTCAGACTCGGAGGCTGTTTCGAAGTTACGTCGTCATTGCTATCGTCTCGATTGTCATAAACAACACACCATCATTATCAACATCATCGTCATGGTTATCATCATCGTCGTCGTCGTCATCACCATGGTTGTTACCATCATCACCATCATCACCATCATCACCATCATCATCATCATTATCATCATCACCATCATCATTATCATCATCACCATCATCATCATCACCATCATCATCATCGTCATCATCGTCATCATCATCATCATCATCATCATCATCATCGTCGTCGTCATCATCATAAAGATCATCTTCACCATCGTAGCCCTAGCCACAACCAATGTCCTGATGAATGCATTAATGTCGTTACCATCACCATCATTATCGTCATCATCACCAACCACCTCCGCATCACCACAAAAATCCAGAACCCTATTTTCTCCAACAAGCCAACAAAAGTGTTCGGCAACTGCACAGCTGTTGAATGTTGGATGTTGAATTTGGAATGTTGAATGTGGAATGTGAAATGTTGGATGTTGGATGTTGAATGTTGAATGTTGGATGTTGAATGTTGAATGTTGAATGTTGAATGTTGAATGTGGAAATGTTGAATGTTAAATCAGTCAAAATGCTCACTGCTGGGTTTACAACTGGCAGACAGACTCAGATAGCGGGTGGCTTGCAGAATTGGGTTACATGCGTGTTGCTTTATCAATGATCTATTCGACCAATCGCCGGGCTCGATAAGTGTGTCACGCCCCTTCTATAAATAGTAACCTTGAAATGTGACTGCGGTTGCCATGAAAACGATGGAAGATGTCACATAATGTCAGTCACATTAATGTTGTTCTTGTTATTAAGTTGTAAATTAAATTATTAAGCATTTGAATGTAATGATCTCTCATTATTACGATGATGTATTATTATGATGTCGTAATACATATTTTTTTTATCAGAAACGAAAATGATTTACCTAGTCCGGATGGCATGAGCCTTGTCGCTATTGTGAGCCTATATCAATCTGTGCTATCTCGACCTTCATCATCCTCGTCCTCGTCCTCTTCCACATCATCATTGTGATCATCATCGTCCTCTTCCACATCATCATCATCGTCGTCGTCTTCATCGTCCTCCAATTGGCGAATGGCATTCAAATTCAAATGATTCATCATTTCAAAGACCAGTAAACCACGCGTGTAACTTTTGTAAACAGTTTACAGCATCAGATTCCGAGAAAAATTCTTCTAAGATTTGTAATTGGCTCTCTGAATTCGTATTCCGAGTTGCGTAAGCGCACTGCTGGTGTATTAGTAATTTTGTTAATCGTCGTCATCACTCACTCACTCATTCATTCACTCACTCACTCATTCACTCACCCGCTCACTCACTCACTCACTCACTCACTCACTCACTCACTCACTCACTCACTCAACATCTCCAGCATCCTCTCACTCCGCATCTCTCCAGATCCATCTTATAAACTCCGTGCCTCCTGGAAGGACCGATGCACAAGAACGACAACTTAGCGCCAAAAGTTGTGGACTGAACAGAAAAACATCTGACGCCGAGGAATTTACTACAGTTGCGTGTGTTCTTATAGGATTTAAAAGAGGATTCATTTACTTAGCGCCCACTTCGAAACTATGATCTCGCTCAGCTGCTTAGTCGGCCAATCGGTTTATTAGTTGAGATCGGATAACATTTGTAGTTGATTAGCTCGTTAGTCACCTGAGTTGTTTGAGTAAGTCGTGCTGTGAACTTGCGTAGACAAGTACAAGGTTGTTGTGTTTGTTGTTATTGTTTGTGTCAACAGAAAATAT
>MPNW01001605.1:12674-17529 GCA_011800805.1 Hirudo medicinalis
CCACCGAGCTTGTAACCCGAGGCGTCTCCCTCCTTGAGACGGTAATTGGTTTTCAATCAAGCAGGGATCCTTCCCGAGCATTCCATTTCGCCGAGCGCCGGAGTAGAACGCGAGACCTTTGGATTGCTTTTCTGTCGTAACGGTTATTATTATTACTGTTATTATGATGATGATTATTATTGATGTTGTTATTATTATTATTATTATTATTATTATTATTATTATTATTATTATTATTATTATTATAAAATTATTGATAGCATACTGCATACGTCCAAGCTAAAGACATCATTCGCTTGTAATTATGTCATTAAAGATTTTTTGATGGATTAATGATTCCAGTGACAATTTGTTGATGATGATGATAACAATAATAACGATGACAACAATAATAATAACACTATCACAATGAGAACACTATCATCATAAAGAAATTACTGTCTCTAGATAAATAGGTTGATCGAGAGGGCTGGGATTCGAAACCTAGCTTGTCCAATATTTAAGCGAGTGATTGCCGCCAATACCGTCACTGGTATGTTATTGTGACGGTTGTCAGTGAGTCTTTGTGTCGTGCATAACTGAGTGTTGTGTAGATACCGTTAGTTATTGTTGCTGACATTTTGAAGAGTAATTGCAAAATCACTCTTTATTATCATCATCATAATTGTTGTTATTGTTATTATTCTTATTATTATTATTATTAGTAGTAGTAGTAGTATTATATTTAATAATAATAATTATATTATTAATAATATTATTATTAGTAGTAGTAGTAATAATAGTAATAGTAGTAGTAGTAGTAGTAGTAGTAGTATTATTAGTATTAGCATCATCATCATCATCATCATCATTATTATTATTATTATTATTATTGTTATTATTATTATTCTCATCATTATTGTTATTATTATTATTATTATTATTATTAACTTTATTCAATTTATTTTTTTATATTTTGAAATTCGATAATTTAGAATAAATAATAATTTGCAGAATTAAAAACTAAACCGAAAGCGTCCTTATTTTCCAAATAGGAAGCAGACGAAAAAAAAATTTCCAATTCTCCACCAATCACGTTAAGGCGTTTCTCGCTCCATGGCAACACGGAATAAACAAAACAAATTAAGATAACATTTCTCCTTTAATGGACCTTTTTTAAAGGAATCTTTTTATAATAATAATAATAATTATAATAATAATAATAATAATAACAATAAGAAGAAAACAACAACAACAACAACAATAATAATAATAATAATAATGGTTAATTTATAATGCGCCATTTGCATAGCGTCAGAGGCCCCTATTAGTCCACGAGCCCAAGGAGGGGCTCGGACGACCTTGATGGGACTCGAACCCACGGTCTCCGGCTGTGTAAATAATAATTTTTCTATAAAGTAATTTTTTTATTTTATAAACTCAATTATAATTTATATCCGACTTAAGACGAAGATTTTTCTGTCCTTGAATTCCGACATCAGCTTTCAACATTAGAAAAAGAGAAATGAATATTCAAAATAAACAAGTAGCTCATGAATATTATAACGATATTAATTAGGAGCCCACACACACACAACTCCGAACACTTAAGGCCTTTGCTCACACATTCCCTATATCGAATTAGTTGACAGGTGCCAATCTGGAAACTACGATCTGAATATTAATGAGCCGAATGTTTTATCCAATAAGCGGAGAGTCCACAACGGCTAATTTGCATAGCTCATTTGCATGAATTGATTTTGTTTGTCGCTATCATTGTTGTTGTTGTTGTTGTTGTTGTTGTTGCGAAAATTACATAACATGATTAAAGTTCTTTACAGTAGCAACAATCTGTCACAGTGACGTAACAACATTTGTAAACAAGTGTCATCATCTAATAAGCTAAAAATAATAATAATAATAATAATAATAATTATAATAATAATAATAATTCAATAATAATTTCATTGCAGCAACAATTCGAATGTTGTGGCGGTCGTTTGTATTCCATTACATCGTTAATGACAGGGGTTCCTTCCTTAGGGCTGACCCTTGACCCAGTCCTGTTCCTTTCTGTTCTATGGCGAAAATATATTTTTTTTTTAAATATTACCGAAAGTCGAGAGTCCTGAACGGCTTGGAAATGTTCTCAAAACGATCCCCATAAACAGCGAGACAACCTCTTCCAGTGGGAGTTGAACACCGACCAGGAGATCAAAACAAACTTTCGCCATTGACGTCTCATTGTAATCGCCTGCATAATATATCTTTCCCACGGGATTAAGTGGCATCATCATTATTACTCTCACTAATCTGCTTGTCTTCCTTTGTATCTTTCTCGATCTGGCTTTGTATGGCTTTGTTTGGCTGAGTGGATTAAGTCTCTGTGAGGTAGCGATTGGTTAGCATTTCGAAAAGGCCGAGGCATCTCTAATTACCGCTAAGAGGGGAGTGAAATTAAATGATTGAGCGGAGTGAGTGGGAGTGAACGATTCATACATAAGGAGTGAGATATACATATTTTTTATGTCTTTGTGTTCTAGTCGGGAATTGATCGCACGTTGTGAATCCTGAGCGCAATTTAGTATCATTTCTTGGTCTACTTCCAAACACTCCTTCCATTATTAACTTGCTTTGCTGTCGTCTGGGATCGAACCTACGACCTCTCGGTTGGTTTATACCTCGCCCAGACTGTTTTCAATGGTCTCTTAAATTAACGAACGCGAGAGTCTATTGTGCCTGGTGATTTATGTTGGCTCGAATGTTGCGATAATCTTCGATGAATGGATCTTTTCTCCAACTGCTAAGAATGCTAATTCGATCCGAGTATATTTGTTATTCTAATTGCTCGGAATTACTGCCGTCAGCCTACTCTAATCGATGTTTGATTTGATAATTTGACGATCGCCCGTCATCCATTACCGCGATGATGTTTGCATTTCCGATTTCATTCCAGATTCCAGTTTTGCTGCTACTGTTAGAGAATGAAAAGCTGTCCTCCGAGAAGCGAAAACACCTCGAAAAAGTTCAAACCTGACCTGACGTAAGAAGTTTTTGTTTGAAAGTCGATCGAGAAATTAGCACAGGCTACGTACGTTGTTGACGAATATTTCGTTCTGATCGGCTCCTTGTTCGGAAGGAAATAGGAAAACGTTTCAAATCCTCTTCCAAAAAAAAAGACAAACATCAAAGGGCAGGAAAATTCAAATTAATTTACGTAACATCGTTGAAGTTCCTCTACAACATCCGGATACAAGTTGATACAACATCTCAACATCGCAGGAAACTGTTCTCTTGTGTCCTCTAATTAGTCAGTACCTCGTTAACTAGTCGACTCAGTCAGCTCCCGCTGGCAGCTTCCATTGTTCGCGAGTCCGGGACTTCCACTTTCATCTACCTCCCCTCATCCATTACGTACGTACGCTCTTCATTCCATGTCATAGGTCGCACGATGGAAGGACACGGTAAAGGTAGAGAATCATGGATTAGGAACATTTCCTCGATCGATTTTATCGTCTTGTTGCTACTGCTGTCGGCGATGTCGTGGGGTTGTTGTAGCGCAGGGGACGGCAAGATCTACACGAACCAGTGGGTGATCAGGGTCGATGGAGGAGAGGAATCTGCCAAGAGGGTGGCCGAGGCCCACCGACTCGTCTACGTGGATAAGGTTGGTGGAGATTTTGAAAGAAAATGATTTTATTTTTGCGGTGGAATCACTCGCTAGTAGTAAAACTTAATGTGATGGTTATGGAAGTAGTATATTATTGAATTGTGATGATAATATTTTGATAATATTTTAATATGATGATAATAATAATAATAATAATGATAATAATATTGATATTGTTATTATTATCGAATGATATAATATTGATTGTTGAGGATGAAGGCACTTTTAATTTTTGAGGTTGTTATGGAAGTATTGTCGTGTAATGCGACCAGATGCTACCAGACGCATGCCATCGCGTGAATCATGTCACGTTATTGGATGCCATGTTCCTTTTTATGAACTCTGTAACTTCATCCATACGTCCGTCCGTTCATCCATCCATCAATCCATACATCCGTCCATTCATCCATCCATCAATCCATTCATCCGTTCATTCATCCGTCCATTCATCAATACATTCATCCACCCATCCATTCCCCCATCCAACAATCCATTCATTCATCCATCCACCCATGTTGTCCTTTTTCCATTGTGGACAACAATGGAAAAGTTTTATGTCAAAGAAAAGCTAGTTTATCAACTGAATCTTTGATCATCTCGTGATTATGGATTCAAGTTGTGATGATGATGATGATGACGACGATGATGAATGATTATGACGAAGATTACGAGGATGATGATGCGACTATCAAGTCTATATTGATGATTATTACAAGGCCATCTTTCAACCACATGCCTCCAGACGGAGCACCTGTTATTTATCATGACTTAATATCGTCGTCGTCATCATCGTCAACATCATCATCATCGTCAACATCATCATCATCGTCATCATCATCATCATCGTCATCATCACCGTCGTCGTCGTAGTCGTCATCATCATCATCATCGTCGTCGTCGTAGTCGTCGTCGTCATAATTTATAAATTTTTACAACATATTAACTATGGGGCACTTGTTGTCATCGTCATGACTAAGCTGACCGTGAAATGAATGTCCGGATTGACGACAGCGATGATTGAGTCACATCGTTGTCGCTTGTGGAGTGATTGATTAGCGCCGTTGTAATGACAGTGTAATAATAACTTACTCAATTACAATTGTTATAATAACAACAAGGATGTTTATATTATTATTATTATTATTATTATTATTATTATTATTATTGTTGTTGTTATTATTATTATTATTATTGTTATTATTATTA
>MPNW01001606.1:0-12555 GCA_011800805.1 Hirudo medicinalis
CAAAATAATATGATATAATTTCAAAATAATATGATATAATTTCAAAATTATATGATATAATTTCAAAATAATATGTTATAATTTCAAAATAATATGATACAATTTTAAATAATTGACGATTAAATTAATCACATTTCTTTCCTCCTCCACAATTGCATTTACTTTGCAATTAATTTCTGCGATTTCTCGTCTTATTTCATCAATTGATCGATTAATTAGATTAAATTCATTCGATTTCCAGGAACATTTGGATGTTTTCTATTTGATCAAAGAATTTCCAATTGATCATTATTTATCAATTATCAATTAACAAAATAGTGATCACAGGCATACCCATAGTAATTCATGATATTATTTCAGTTGCTTTCATCATCACCCTCGTTTAACTAAGAATATTTAATTATGTCATCATCGCCATAATCATCATCATCATCATCATAGTCGTCGTCGTCATCATCGCCATAATCATCATCATCATCATCATAGTCGTCGTCGTCATCATCGCCACCATCATCATCATCATTGTAGTCGTCGTCACCATCGTCATCATCACCATCATAATCATCATCATCGTCGTCATTATCATTACCATCATCACCATCAGCAGCAGCATCATCATCATCATCATCATCATCATCGCCACCATATTTCATCTCAAGAGGAAGTCGACCATTGAAAGCGGATTTAAAATTAATTCCTTTTCTCAAATGTTTTCCTCAAGTCGTAATTAATAACCAATTTTTTGCTCGCTTCGATTCTCCTTGTGGATCATCGTCATCATCATCATCATCATCGTAATCGTCATCATCGACATCATCATTATCATTATGGTCACCATCGCCATCAGCATCATCATTATCATCATCATCATCATGAATCATTGCCCAATACACAAATACTTTATATCACGTTACATCACCATCATCATCACCATACGCAGGTCAAAAGGTCAAAGGTCACGGACGTAAATAATCAGAAGACATTAAAAACTGGAGATTGATCCTCTACCGAGTATCTGTCAATCCATGTTCTCTGAGTCATACTTCAGACTCCAATATCTGATTCATCATCATCATCTTCAACATCCTCATCGTCGTCGTCATCATCATCATCATCATCGTCATCGTCATCAGCATCATCATCATCGTCATCAGCATCATCATCAACGTCGTCGTCATCATCGTCATCATCGTCTTCATCATCATCTATCATCATCATCGTAGTCGTCGTCATCATGTCATAATAATAATGATAATACATGATAACAACTTCCTTCAAATTACTCTCACAGTTTTACAAAAAATAGCCATAATTACCATTATTATTGTTACCATTATTATTACTACTATTATTAATAATATTATTATTATTACTATTATTATTAATATTACTATTGTTATTATTGTTGTTGTTGTTGTTGCTGTTGTTGTTGTTGTTGTTTTTATTTACGTATTAAAGCAAAATTACGAAAATACATTTCGTCCTTTTCAATGCGCCAATAAATTGGACGCTGAAAAGTGAAAGTGAAACCAGTTGACAAGAGGAAATCCCAGAAGTACATCAACTGTGAACTTTCGATGGCAGCAATTGATTTTGATCACCACTTCATAAACTTCAATCTAACTGTATGGATGGATGGATGGACGGATGGAAGGATGGATGGATGGATGGATGGATGGATGGATGGATGGACGGATTGAAGGATGAATGGGCGGATGGATGATGGAAGGATCGATCGAAACACAACCCCCCATCCCGAAATTCTTCGAAATTCACTTCCAGAAGAGAAGAAAATATTGCCGTCCGTCTGCTGATTGGCGCACGGAGGTTGGACCGGGTAATCCTGACCGTGGCAGATGATGCATTGGTCAATTTTCTCAGCCATCATCTGCTTATGAAAATGAACTAAGGAAAAGCAAGATGGCCACGAGCGGAGGGTGGATGTTGGATTCATGAATAAGCATCAGGGATATCACTTTTTTTTTGTGATTTTATTTTACTTAATAATTTGAGAAAAGCACAATAAAAACACTTAATAAAGGAATATCGAAAATTCAAATTTTCAAATTTCTTGAATTCACGAATTGTTCCTAAATTCGAGAAAAGAATTTATTTTTGCGAGAGAATGAATTCTCTGAATGAATGAGGGAAGGAAACAGACTTTAATGAAGAACGAAAGTGGATTTAAAGTCGAGTTTTTAGTGTTTAAAATGATGAAAACTAACAATCGATCGATGCATGATTGATTGATTGATTGATTGGTTGATAGATTGATTGGTTGATTGATTAATTGATTGGTTGATTGATTAATTGATTGATTAATTAATTAATTGATTGATTAATTGATTGATTGATGCATGATTTATTGATTGATTGATTGATCGATCGATGCATGATTTATTGATTGGTTGATTGATTGATTGATTGATGAATCGATGCACGACTGAATCAATTCAGGAAACAACTCTTGAATTAAATTGAATTAAGAACAATTATTTCGAAATTCGAGAAAAGATGGAAGAGCAAGACTTCTGAATAAACATTTGAATCAAAATTCTACGAAGAGGCTTTGAAAATAAACAAGGCTCGTATTTTTAGAAATCCTGCTTACGAAAACAACTTTAAAAAAACATTCATGATGCCCGAGTTGGCACTGGCTGGGTGGTACTGGTGGGCGAATTACATGGCAAGGTGGTGGCTAGGGTGGTTGTGGATAGGGGGTGGTGGATAGGGTGGTGGTGGATAGGATGGTGGTGGTGGATAGGGTGGTGGTGGATAGGATGGTGGCGGTGGATAGGGTGGTGGTATATAGGGGGTGCTGGATAGGGTGGTTGTGGATTTGGAGGTGGAGTATTGGGAGGTTGTGGATAGGGTGATGGTGGATTGGGTTGTTTGCGAGGATCACCATACGGATGGTGAACAGTTTGGCAACCACTGAAAATATCTGACAAACTGCTAACCTCAGATGATTGAGACCTCTCCACATGGAAAAAGCAGCTCCGAGAAATCACTTTTTATTTTAAATTCATGAATTAATTCCTTGTAATTCAATTTTCAACTCCTCAGCAAAATTCCTTTTTTTCAAATATTTAAACTGCTCAGACTTTTAATCTCAATTAAACCGATTTTTGAGATAATTGAATTTAAAAGCATTTAGTTGGAGTTTCGAGCTCGAAAACAAATCGGTGACTGCTCTCATGAAACATGCTCCGCTCGTGAATGCGAGTAAGTCGATACAGTCAAATACAAACGTTCGATACAAATCGAATACAAACGTTCGATACAATCAAATACAAACGTTCGATACAATCAAATACAAACGTTCGATACAGTCAAATACAAACGTTCGATACAAATCGAATACAAACGTTCGATACAATCAAATACAAACGTTCGATACAATTTGGATGCAAACATTCGATACAATCGAATACAAACATTCGATACAATTTTAATGCAAACATTTCTCGATATTTCATTAAATATTGCTTTCAATTAAATCGAAATCATGGAGATGAAAAGAAGAAGAAGAAAAAGAAGAAGAATAAGAATAAGAAGAAGAAGAAGAAGAAGAAGAATAAGAAGAAGAAGAAGAAGAAAAAGAAGAAGAGCATGAATAACAACCTCACGTCCTCCACAAAATATCGTCGTAATCGGAGAACATACGGCGGTCAATTGATGAAACTATTTGTTATGGGTCGATATTAATGACGAGGATGATGATGATGATGATGATGACGATGGTGATGATGATGATGATGATGATGATGATGATGACGACGACGACGATGATGGTGTTGATGGTGGCGGTGGTGATGATCTCTGACGGCGTCGACGAAGACACCTGTAAAATCATCCAGCTGTTAACATCACAATGAACGCTTTTGTTGGGCCCATAGAAAAGTTATGCAAACACTTATTGTATTGTGTCGGATTGTATTGTGTCGGATTGTATTATACCGGATTGTATTGTCTTGTATCGGATCGTATTGTCTTGTATCGGATCGTATTGTCTTGTATCGGATCGTATTGTCTTGTATCGGATTGTATTGTCTTGTATCGGATTGTATTGTCTTGTATCGGATTGTATTGTCTTGTATCGGATTGTATTGTCTTGTATCGGATTGTATTGTCTTGTATCGGATTGTATTGTGTTGTTTTGTTTCGTGTGAAAATTAATTAAACTCCACAACAACAAGGTGTATTCCATTGATTTTCACAACTCATAATGAACCTCTGATATTGAACTGTGGCGCTTGTGGTTGTTAGAAATATGATTTGATGATGATTATGGAAATAATATGCGATGAATATTAATGTATATATATGTATGTATGTACATATAATTTATAAGGTATTATTATTGTTGTTATTATTATTATTATTATTATTATTATTATTATTATTATTATTATTATTATTATTATTATTATTATTAATTCATGACAATGCACGCATGAATTGTTCACATTTTAATTCACGCAGTTCAGTTCTTCGGAACAACTGGAAAGTTTCAGCAGTGAAGGAGCTTATGACGACGACGACGACGATGATGACGACGGCGACGACGACGACGACGACGACGGCGACGATGACGACGACGGCGACGATATCAACAAATATCCAAATAAACTTCAGGATCTTCCTAGTAAACCCCGATGCAAAAATAGACACGACGTGCCATAAATAAACACCAAACAAAAACAAAAAAATAAATAAATAAAAATAAACAAATAAAAATAATAAATAATAAATAAATATTTAAAAAATAAATAAAAATAAATATAAAAATATATAAAAAAGCAAAAAATAAATAAAAATTAAAAAATAAATTAAATAAATAAATAAATTAACATATAAAAAATAAATAAAAATATAAATAAAAAAAACTTCTAGAAATAACCAGCCTTCGTGCAAGGCGTCATCAGCGTAGGTGGTCTGAATTAATAAGTGAGTAATCCGACCGAGAAGCTCAGTCACGTGACGTCATCGATGACGTCATAGCCACGTGACGTAGGCAGTCACGTGGTAAGGGGTCATTTAAATGGCCTTTAAATAGTCTCCATGACAACGCTGGTAATGGATGATAGATGATCATGATTAATCGATGTATTGTTGTTATTATTAAGAAATAATAATAATAATAATAATAATAATAATAATAATAATATTAATGATAATAATGATAATACTAATAATAATAACATTAATAATAATATCAAAAATAATATTAGTAATATTAATGTTAATAATAACAATAATAATAACAACAACAACAATAATAATAATAATAACAGCAATAATAATAATAATAATAATAACAATAACAACAACAATAATAATAACAGCAATAATAATAATAATATTTATAATTATAATTATAATAACAGTAATAATAATTATAATAACAGTAATAATAATAATAATAATAATAATAATAATAATAATAGCAAAGGGATATTTATCGAAAAGGACTACTCAGGAATTTAGATTAGGATCATGTCGGTGCATAGCCATATTTAAATGACCCAATTGTTGCTCAGGCTATTTTTAGTGCAGGCAGGTCATTGGATAGGAGAACGAATGAATGGAAGGGATGGATATCGTCATCATAACCAGAGGACGCTTTAATTCGCTCCCTCACTACCTCCCTACCCCCCCCCCCCTCTATCCTCCTTCTCTCCCTCCCTCCCTACCCCCTTTACCATCTCCACCTCTTATCACACCGCTTATATCTTTCCTCTATTTTTTCTATCGCTGATGATGGATGGCTGCAAAATCACCGCGTCTAAAAATAGTAACAACCTGAGTGGAGAGGGAGGGGTCTGCCCAGCCGCTACTATCACCATCGTCGTCGTCGTCGTCGTCATCGTCATCATCATCATCATCATCATCATCGCCATCATAGTGGTTGTCGTCGTCATCAGCATCATCATCATCATCGCCATCATAGTGGTCGTCGTCATCATCATCTTATCTTAATGAATATATGGATGGATGGATGGATGGATGGATGGATGGATGGAGGGGTGAATTAATGAATGGATGGATGGATGGAGGGTGAATTAATGAATGGATGGATGGAATGAGGGAAAGATATCGGGAGACGGAGGAGATAGATCCGCTCAGAGAGGGCTGAGATCACACATTGTGTTAGGTTAATTGAAAGAACAAGAGAGAACTTCGCGTCGTCGTCATCATCATCATCATCATCGTCATCACCATCATCATCAACAACAACAACAACATCATCACCATCACCACCATCATAGTCGTCAACAACAACAACAATAACAACAACAACAGTGAAAGCAACACCACCAACAACAACAACAACAGCAACAGTGAAAGCACCAACAACAACAACAACAACAACAGCATCAAAGCCGTGCAAGGAAGATGGACGACCATCGTAATGTGTCCACTTCCTGTTTGCTTCATGGAGACCTCGTCGTGACGACATCGTGAAATTTAATGGCCTCTTCATATTCGGCGCGATGTGCTTTTTATGGGGTTTCCCGTTTCCCATTTGTTGTGTTTCGAAGTTTCGGTTTCCTTTTTACGAGCGCTGTAAAGGCATCTTGTTTTTGAAGATGATGAAGATAATAGTAACAATAATAATAATAATACAAATAATAATAACAATAATAATAATAATAATAATCATAATAATCATAATAACAATAATGAGGATAATAATAATAATAATAATAATAAATAATAATAATAATAATAATGATGACAATAATAATAATAATCATAATTACAATAAACACAATAATCATAATATTATTAATATCTCTTGATTACATGATTCAACTTATGAGTAGAATGACACTGTAATCATGCAAAACCGTCTTTATTATGAAATCGTATAATTACTAATGACTAAATATCTGCGTTGTTACTAAATATAAATTGCATATAAATTATTGATAATAAAAATAACTTTATCACCTGATAATGGGATAACTTGTTTGGGTGCCTTGTCCAGGCTGCGTTGGGGTTCTGCTGGTACTTGAAAGGACCCCTGAAGGACTGATGGAAGGATGAATAATTGTAGGCACAAACTGCAGAACCCAGAATGCTGGTTCTGGAGAATGAATAAATTATTAATATTGTTATTATTATTATTATTATTATTATTATTAATTATTTTAATAATTAATGCTGGCAAGAAATGCTGGTTGAAATATATTTCATATTTTAGAACCGGGTTAAATATTAAATCACCACCATCATCATCAACATCAACATCATCAACATCAACATCATCAACATCATCATCATCATCATCATCAACATCATCAACATCAACATCATCATCATCAACATCATCAACATCATCAACATCAACATCATCAACATCAACATCAACATCATCATCATCAACAACAACATCATCATCATCAACATCATCATCATCAACATCATCATCATCATCATCATCATCGTCACCATCATAATGACCACAGAAAATTTCCTGAGCAGAAAAAAAAAAGGTGGAATTGTTACGGCGGAGCATTGAAGAGCGCGTATATCAGTTGCTTGTCAGGGTCGTGGAAAGTGCTCTGAAGTTCATCGAAGTGGAACGGATACGATCCGTGAACGGAGCAGTTGAGCCTCGCCTTGGAAAACGTCGTCCAGTTGTCCTGGAGGAGCACGTTGCCTCCCTGGTCGTTCTTGGAGTGAATGTTTTTTTTTTTGTTATTGATTGTTGATGCTTATTATTTTTGTTGTTGTTATTATTATTATTATTATTATTAATATCATTATTTTTGTTTTTGTTGTTGTTACTATCTTATTATTATAGTTAGGTCTTTGATCGATTCGGATTAGGTGAATTATAAAGTTTAGAAAGTAATTTTAAAATCTAAATTTCAAATTTATCATTCACTCACTCACTCATTCAATCATTCATTCATTCATTTAGTCAATCAGTCAGTCAGTCAGTCATTCAATCATTCATTCATTCAGTCAGTCATTCACTCATTCTTTCATTCATCATCACGATGGTCATTAGGTTGATCATCTTATTCACTCATTAACGTGAATGAATTATTCAACAATAATTAATTTTTCTCAATCATCAATATTTACGCACAATCATCAAATACCAAATATCAAATATCAAATACAATCATCATGTGTTACCACCAATATTTCTTAACTATTTCTGAACCTTTTATGTCCACATGACACCAGAAAGTGGCCACCATATCCGCCCGATTTTGCCGGATCCAATATTATATTTCATTCCATTCGATGTGTATGCCCCAGGGTTTTTTCGAGATTACCTTGCTCATTACTTGCTAATCCGTTTTTATTCTTTTAAGAAGTCCTTAAGAGAATTCACCTCTGCCTCTGTACCTCTTCTCTAAGTTCATCCACAATGCAATATCATTTTGTAAATATAGATTATTATCCTATGCTTTATCTCTTTTGTATGCTTGCAACATATTTCAACATCAGTATTACCTTTAGTTAATTTGTTTAATTGTATTTCTTAGGCAGCCCAATCAGCGGTATAAGTTTCCCTTAGGGTTGTCCTTTTGGATTGTGTTGTTTTTTCCTTGCTAATCTTTGTTCATTGTTTGTTATTTTAGGAGAAATCCAAATAAATGGTAATGAAGAAAAATGGCACCTTGCAAATCCTTGCGACTCTCGAGTAAATGATCTGCAATTGTAAAAGTGAAATCCTAAGCATTCCGTTCGTTAATATTTATCTTTAAAAACGACAATGTTTGATAATCTCGTGTAATTACTTGATTATATATTAAATAAAATTATTATTTTATTTTTCACAAATAAATAACATTATTTTATTTTTCATTTATTTTTTTTATTTTTTTATTTTTTATTTTTATTTTTCACAAATAAATAACATTGTTTATTGCAACCTCTTTCGCTCTCACCTTACCACAGTTGGTGAACTCGATGGCAGTTTCCCGGAAGAAGAAGTAGACATGCGGACCTATCTCAAACGAGGACACAAAGTCTGGCTCTGGACGATTTTTTAATTAATATTCTATTAATATAATGTAATTAATTGGAGTAATTAATTGCAGGCTGGCCGATTGGGCTGAGTTCCTTGTTTTATTACCATTACCATTTAGCCAACGAGAATTGAATTGCATGGTCCTTAGGTGCCTGGACTCCCCCATCATCCGGTAAATGGCCGGATCCCTGCCGGCCAGGTCGGTCACGGTCGCCCCATAAAAGTTGAGATCAGAGGTCATGATGAGGGTTGAATTCTGCTGGGGACTGTAAGGACATTTGCCGACGCCGGACATTTTTGAAACCGTTTCAGTTAGGTTATTCATCTGAGTGCGGAGAAATGAATGCATGGATGATGGATGATGCCATGAATGCATGGATGATGTCATGAATGCATGAATGATGTCATGAATGCATGAATGCATGAATGATGTCATGAATGCATGAATGATGTCATGAATGCATGGATGATCTCATCAACGCTTGGGTGACGTCAAATAAATTATTTAGACAATAATTTTTCCTAAATAAAGTAAATATCAGTTTTACACTTAACGAAAAATGTTCAACTTTTCGAAAAGGAGTGGTTCAGAAATATTGAAGTTGAATTTGAAATTGAAAATTACTCAGAAAAAGAAAAAAAAAAGTATGAAAGAAAAGTGATCAAAATCTTCCACTCAAAGGTCAAGTTTGAAAAGTTAATTGAGCAGTTGAAAGGACAGGACTGCCACCATTTCGTCGCAATTCATCTTCATTTCTCTTCATTCATTCATTCGTTCGTTTGTTCGTTCATTCATTCATTCATTCATTCACTCATTCATTCAATCAGTCAGTCAGTCATTCATTTTTCATTCACTCGCATTTCTTCAGTCCATCAGAGGCTTTAGTTACTCAATCATGACCCCACGTAATCGTTAACTTAAATATTAGCATAAATAATAATAATAATNGTAGGTGAATGAATTAATGAGTGAGTGGGTGGGTAGGTGAATGAATGAATGAATGAGTGGGTGGGTGGGTAGGTGAATGAATGAATGAATGAGTGAGTGGATGGGTAGGTGAATGAATGAGTGGGTGGGTGGGTAGGTGAATGAATGAATGGTTGGTTGGATGGTTGGATGAATGAATGAATGAATGAATAAAAATTAAATCCATAATGAGCTCAAAGCAAAGCGTTCGGGAGTGGTGCACTCAGTTCTAAGAACTACATTCAACCAAATTGGGATGATGACGATTGTCTTGAGGACGACGACGACGACGACGATGACGATGACGACGACGACGACGATGATGCCCGGGACGGGGACGATGAAAGGCAAATAAACAGGCTGAATCACCTAGGTAAATATCATCATCATCATCATAATAACATCGTTCAGGTTAGGACTAATACCATTAAGTCTACTTATATTTTTCTTTCGCACACTCTTCCGTCCGTCCATCCATCCGTCCGTCCGTCCGTCCATCCAATCATCACCTACAATCGAATGACGATTGAAGGAAAAGAATGTACAGCTATAAAGATTTCGATGATGAAGATGATGATGATGATGACGATGACGACGACGACGACGATGATGATGATGATGATGAAGATGACGATGACGATGACGACGACGACGACGACGATGACGATGATGATGTGCCTTGTAGGACTTTTGATTGATCGCATCTTAAAGAGTCGCCTTCGAAGAATTTCACGAAACCCATCTCTTAATGCTGTCTTTGCATTACAGGTGATACAGGTGATTCAGGTGATGCATGTAATTCAGGTGATACATGTAATTCAGGTGATGCATGTGATCCAGGTGATACATGTAATTCAGGTGATATAGGTAGTACAGGTGATTCATGTAATTCAGGTGATACAGGTAATTCTGCTTCTTTTACAGGAAATTCTAACGGTGATTGATAGTTGGCAGCTGTAAAGATAAATTCTAGAAGATGATGTCGTCATCATCTCATTAGTCTTGAAATATGAATGTGAACATTGAATATTATACAATTTACAATAGTGAATATGAATATTGAATATTGAATATGTGCCTCTTTCAACCAATCCATTCCTCTTCCAGAGTTCCAAGTGACGAATTTCGTTCGAGCGTCTATTTCCTTAAAGACTCCACCAACCAATCAGGACAAGGGTTTTCTTAAAGACTCCACCAACCAATCAGGACAAGGGTTTTCTTGAAGACACGAAAGAATTAAAAAGCGAAAGCAAAAAAAACATTTCGCTCTTGGAAATTCCCAGGCGGGTGATGTGAGGAGACATTAAAGAGACAATAGCGACTCCAGAATGATGATGGCGACATGAAAGCCCCATCGAAATGGAGTTGGAAATTCCCATGGGGGACTTTCGTTGACCTTTCAAGGTCGAATCTTCGAGGTCGTTCTAATCTCTCGCAAATATCAATCCGTCGATTCTGATAGGCCGGTGATCGGATGGAGGGAAGGGAATAAAAAGGAGATGAGGAGCTAAAGAAGTCAGGAAGTTGAGTAGGTTGAGAGAAACTCTCTTCCAACTATGTAATGATTGATTGATTGATTGATTGATTAGTTGAATGATTGAATACTAATTGAAAAGGATAATTGAATACTGATTGATTGATTGGTTGGTTGATTGATTGATTAAAGATTAGTCGTTTCGTTGATTGGTTGAAACTCGGCATCGTGTCGGTTGACATTAGTGTCACCAAAATGTCTTCGAAATGTCTTTGAAATGTCTCTGAAATGTCTTTCCTCTCCTAAATGAGAGCATGACGGCTGTCAAGAAAGCATGAGACAAAACCAACACTTAATAAAAACAATTGCCTGAAAAAGGAATTATAATAACGATGATTACTGAGGCAATAAAGGTATTTATAATAACAATTATTATTATTATTATTATTATCGCAATTATTATTATTATTATTATTATCATTATTATTATTATTACTAATATTAATATTATCATTATCGTTATTATTATTGTTGTTGTTGTTGTTGTTATCATTGTTTACATAACAGCTAATGGAAGATATATCACTCCTGCATCATGGAAGGTCCTTGAAGATGAGAAGCCATTGATAAAGGAAGAATCTTATCTTCAAGATTCGATGATGCAGTCTGTTATCACAATCATCATCGCCATCATCATCATCATCATCATCAAGACCACCACTGCTACCATTAGATCATCATCATCGTCATCGTCATCATCATCATCATCATTATCATTATTATTATTATTATTATTATTATTATTATTATTATTATTATTATTATTATTATTATTATTATTACTTCGTTTTTATTAACCATGTTTTAGATTTAAAAACATTGGTAAAATTATTCAGGAAATCATCGTCATAATTATATCCGGCTCTGATGATGATGATGATGATGACGATGATGATGATGATGATGATGATGATGATGATGATGATGATGATGATGATGATGATGATGATGATGATGATGACTGACGATGACGATGACGATGATGATGATGATGACGACGATTACCATGACGATGGTAATAGTAATCATTACAAAGCATTAATTCAAAGTACTTCT
>MPNW01001610.1:2588-33734 GCA_011800805.1 Hirudo medicinalis
AAATTATTTTTATTAGTTAACAGTGTAATTATGATTGGAGTGTAATAGAAGTGTACAAATAATTGCTTATTTATTTACAGCATAATTAATGAAGTAATGGATAAAATTGTAGATATGAATAATTAAAATAATTATTTGTAATAATTACAAATAGAAATTAAATTAAAACTTGTTAAAAGATGGTAGCAGTAATGACTTGGTTTTCATTTTCTTATCCTGAATAATTTCTCAATGACCATAAAAATATAAAATTAATAATAAAGATATTTGAAAACATAACATTAGAAATCAAAGTATTTGAATTTTTGGATGATGATGGTGATGATGATGATGCTGACATATGTTCACATGTTTGCTGAAATGTAAGACTTTTGGCATGCAAATTAGATTGTTTTTAATAAAACATGAAAAATGACGTTCTTAAAATATAACAAGGAAATTACTTTTGAGGAAGATTTCAAATTTCTAAATATTTTTTTTGAGCAAAAAATTCTATTAAAAAAAAACAAAAAACAAAAATGATAAAGTTAAATTTGAAAGCACATGAACATGACAAACAACAAACAACAGGTGGTTGGATCACTCGAAAGGAAATGTTGATGCTGCTATTTCTGGTCTCAGGTTTTATTACGCTCACATTCTCAACGGGGTTCGTCTTTCGAATATTTTCAATTGTTTAAATTTAAATATTCAATATTAATAGATTTCCAATATGTATGTTGGACATTTAATGCTGTTACTTAAAATGCCTTAAAATGCATGAATTGTTTATTTATTATTGAATTTTTAAAACAATTGCAAAACATTAATGAAAAAAAAAATATAAAATGACTAACTTTTACCCGTTTTTAAATTCTAGTGGTTAATTTTCAAACTAATTATAGTCTTTTAATAAATTTATTTGACGCTCAAAATATTGATTAAACCATTAATAATTATTAATTATAATTGTAATTCTTCTCAGATGAACGATCGATACGAAGCCATTGACCACCCTGACTTTAAAATTTCCATCAAGCCTGCTGGATATTATTTGGCACGGGTAAAGCATTAGTTTGCATTTATTTAGTTAACAAATTCATTTAAATATATTTTTTATCAATTAAAAAATTTATTGGCTTAAAATTATTTAAGTTAAGTGGCGAATAATAGATCCATGTGGCTTGTTGTTGTTATTTATTTTAGGTTTGTTTTTGTTTTTTTTTGCATGAAAATGTTTATTGGAAAACCGGATAGACTCACATCACAAGTGGTTTTACATTTCATTCGTTATATCTGAAGTCGAATATGGTGATGGTGATGATGATGATCTCAGATGGATACATGTTTCATGTTTGGAATTGTAAAACATAAACATAAACATAAACATAGATCCAACACGACTCCGTGTCCAAAAAACCTTAGATAAATCAATGTATTGCAGATATATAGAAATAATAGTTTCATTTATTTAGCGCTCATGCATTTCTTGCTAACCATTCACATGGCTCTCCTTTCCCAGAGTCTTGCGGCAGTGCAGGCTGAGTTACACGACACTGTCGTAACTGTGCCTTTAAATGAAATAATAAAGTCTTGTTTTAAATTGCTAGTAATTGTTAAAATTTAAAATTTTATAAATCAACTCTCGAATTCCTTGACCAGAAAAAAAGAGTGAAAAAAATATATAAATATAAAATATCATTTAATCGCTTGAATCAATTTTTCAGTCGAGATCAGATGCTCCCTTTACAGAGGATTCCCACATAAAGTTGAACTCATCTTCAATCCAAGCCTACAAAGCTCTCGATAATTTCTACAGGTGGATCATGAGAAGGGTCAGGTACCAGAGCAAGGACATGCCGAGATTCGATGCCAGTGCTCTGTTTACAGAGTTCGTTGTTTCTCATGTTTGCCACTTTTTTTGGCGCCCTTTGTGTGCTTCTTATTTTTGAACGCTGACGCAACATTTGTCATTCATTTTTTGGTTGTAAAGTACGTTGTGTGAACATTCGCTTGAACTTGATGCGCTAAGAGTTTAGCAACAACAATCACAACAATAACTACTGCAACAATGACAAAGCATTACTTTTTAATATAAACTATTTAATGTCATATTTTCCCACCAACCCAAAAAAAAAAGAAAAAACTAAAATCATGCATGATTTAGAAACAATGGCAAAATAATCTGATCTCTCCGTCATCTCCCACAGTCACACACTGATGGCATCGGATACAGGTTCAAGGTCGATCAGTGGGCTGGCTGACATTGGTGCAATCTGCAAGATCAACGCCGTCTCCATCAACAAGGACTTTGGGCAGTATGGGACCATTGACACAGCCACTCACGAACTGGGACACAAGTGATTGCACATATTCTTGCTTAACCCTTTGAACTTTTTCAGCTACAATTTATCATATTCGTAGTCAAACTCAGGTTGAGTTTGAGGAGTTTGTGAATGGCTTCTCAATGTTTTTAGGTTAATATATTGTTTTACAATGCAATAATAAACTTAAAACATAATATTAAAAAATAACGATAAATATTTTTTATACCTTATTTTTTAAACCTTAAATGGTAACAAAAACTTTATCAGCTTCAGTTTAAAGCGACATGGGCTTTAGACTTTAATTTTGCACTTGCATTGCTTGAACTGCTTGTACTGGTTTGTATTGACGCCTTGATCGACAATGTCAGTGTGAAGGTTCAACTTGCATGCATTAGTTGAAGAATCAAGGATGACGAATACAAAGGTAATATGTCAAAATGTCAGACATGAATTTGCATGACGAACCTCAGAAAAATGAAATGTTTTGCAGAAGTTTTAAAATCGATGACTGAGCCTTGCCAACCATGCTTTGTAACAACAACAACAACAACAACAACAACAACAACAAATAACATTAAGCTTGTAGCAATAGTTAATTTAATGATGCTCAGCTACAGATTTGTAACTTGAGACAAACATCAATAAGATATTGTAATATTATTATTATTATTATTAATGTTATTATTATTATTGTATTGTATGATAAATAATTCAATTGGACACGAAAGATAAACAAATTATGTTTAAATTCGACTGCTGTTCAAGATTTGGCGGGAATCAATCGGAACGTAATTAAATTCTTTCGCTGGATTATGACGTCATCATAGTAATGTATTATTGGTATAAATTCAACACTATATTATAATGAGAACATATAATATTAATAATAATAATAATAATAATAACAATAATAATAATAACAATAACAACTACATTAAACGAGTGAATTTCACAAATAGTTTAGGAGCCTTGCATGACGGTTCCAACAACACCTGCTCCACCAACGACCAGTTCATCATGGCCTCTTCGCCATTTTCCACTCACGAATCTCTGTTTTTCAATCCTTACAAGTTTTCAACCTGCTCCACAAAGTACTTGAGAGACCACTTTGAAAAGTTGAACAGGTGAGTGAGTCACCCACATGCCGCCGTTATTGCTTACCGCTGGCTAAGTGCTTGTTATCCATCTTTTCCCAGGGTTTGAAATGATTAACTTGTTTGTCTAAACTTTGTCTCTGTTTTTTGTATCTGGGGGATCTGCTCTGCTTCATTTCGGTCGGTGTGACCGCTAAATTGAAGTTCTGTTTAGTCTCTGGTTATGTATTTGATTTTATTTTATATTTGATAATTTTGTTTTAGTGGATCACGTCAATCATGTCAATGTTTTAGACATCCATTTGTTGATTGCAAATTATTATTTTTATTATAAAATCTAATAAAGAAAAAAAAATAGGCGGAATATAAAATAGAAATGAAATTCTTTCACGTTGATTGCGATAACAAATCTTCACACAAAACAGCAGTAAAAGTGTCATCCTCAATCATGCATGTCATCAAACCACTCATCAACATTATCATTCCATCGATTCAGCCTCGGCAGAAACTGTTTATTGGACGGAGTTTCCAGCAGTGAGGATCACAAAAGCCACCTGAGCGAGTTACCAGGTCAGAAGTTCACTTTGGACGAGCAGTGCAAAATCCTGTTTGGAAGAGAATCCTTCTATTGTGCTGTGAGTTGTTGTGCTGGACAGATTCTTGTCTTCTTTTGTCTTTACTTTATTATTTGCAATATTTTTCTATATAATTATCATTTGTCACAGTTTTATTTATGGTATTAATTCATTTCTTAATGCAATTCTTGCTGCAAAGCTGATGTTGTGTAATAATTAGGTTGAGGTTTGCACTTAAAATTTATGATTCAACACGATGATATGCTTAATTCTAATTTTTATTCCGATTTTTTTTTTTATAATCAATATAATCAATACAAGTTTTATCTCTTTGAGAGAGATGAGAAGGACATTAACCCCAAGAACGTTCATTTTTTTCCACCATATAATCAATCCACTCTTGCTAAGAAGATAACCCGATGTCGTTGAGGTAATAAATCGTCTGCAAGTTTTCTCTCTTGGTTTCCCGCTCTCAGACACATCGTCTGCGCATTCATTATGAACCGCCAAATCCCGGTAAATAAACCCTGGATGTCCATGAGATAAGTTCATTGTTTTAGGGAGGAGGTGATCACGGAAAAGCCATCTGTAGGAGCATGTTCTGCTGGAAACCAGCCACAAAGACTTGCATGACGGACGTCAGGATGAGGGCAGCTGACGGTACTCCATGCCACAACAAATCCTGGTGCATTGGAAGCAAATGCGTCCCTGATAACAGGGCTCCTGTGATGGAGGATGGTAAGGAAAACTTTAGTAAATAGCTTCTTGAGTGCCTAACTTTTATTCGTGTCCATCAACTTATCACCTCAGTCTCTAAAATGATACCTAAACAGGATATCAGTAAGAGAAGTAAATAGTCATTGATTTATTGAGTTTTTACGAAATAATGACAAATCAAATGATTTAAAGCAAAAATAAAACACACAAACTTGCCTTTTTCTTTTGTATTTTTATGATTTTTTTTTGATTTATTTTATGGCATCCTATTTCTGTAGTCCAATTTCGAACACAGATTTATGTAGCAAATGTATCGAATTTAAAGCACCATTTGTTATCACAGCCAGCAATTTTTAAACTAACAACTTGCACATTTGGAATTCGATGTTGAAATGTGTGCACGATGTAATCACGTAACGATGTAATGATGTAGCTTTAAAATTACACAAGCGTAAAACTAGCTTTTTCAATAAAAACAGATTTAAAAATCAAAAACTTTGAATTATTTTCAAGCCAAACAAATCATGCGTTTAATTATCTTTCGAACACGTGTCGATTATTTCTGGATTCTAACAGTCTAATAAATAATAAACGGTAAAATAAAATAAATTTGAACTGAAAAAGATGATTAAAAGCATCAAACAACAGCCAAAAATCAATGTTCTCTCACCTCAGTTTCTTGTCAACACGGGGACTTCAGGGACAAGATACCCTTCTGGAATAATGGACAAATAGCTTGCAAGGACATTGAGACAAAAGTTCCACACCTCTGTTATCACACTTACTATGAAAACCTTTGCTGTGGGACTTGCAAGAAGCTGAGGAGACCAGTGAGCGGTGAGATTTCATTGGTTTAATTGTGAAAGATTTCTTACTAATTGCCACATTAACGACAACAAATGTTACTTCAATATCATGACATCATAACATCATCACATAATAACATCATCACATAATAACATCATCACATAATAACATCATCATATAATAACATCATCATATAATAACATCATCATATAATAACATCATCATATAATAACATCATCACACCATAACGTCATCACATAATAACATCATCACATAATAACATCATCACATAATAACATCATCACATCATAACATCATCATATAATAACATCATCATATAATAACATCATCACATAATAACATCATCACATCATAACATCATCACTTAATAACATCATCACATCATAACATCATCACATAATAACATCATCACATAATAACATCATCATATAATAACATCATAACNTAATAACATCATCACATAATAACATCATCACATCATAACATCATCACTTAATAACATCATCACATCATAACATCATCACATAATAACATCATCACATAATAACATCATCATATAATAACATCATAACATCATAACATCATCACATAATAACATCATCACATAATAACATCATCACATAATAACATCATCACATCATCACATCATCACATAATAACATCATCACATCATCACATCATCACATAATAACATCATCACACCCGACTCTAGCAAAAATAAGTGTATGCATATTTAACAGGATTAAATTAGTTAAATTGAATCACTTAAGTAATCAGTTGGTTGAGTTATTAATATGTTTTTATTAATTATGATTAAATTTGTTTATTTTGAAATTTATGACAAATCGTTGCAATGATAAATTGTCGATATTGTTGTAATTTCCTAATTATATTAATATTATTATTATTATTATTATTATTATTATTATTATTATTATTATTATTATGTCTGTTATTACTTACTCCATGTCGCGTAAGAAGAAGTTTGACCTCGAAAAGATTTTCCCACAAAACTGATCTTCCGCCCCCTGTCAGTGAATTTTTTTTCATGAAAGTGAAGGATAACTTTACATAAGAAATTATATTTCTCTGATATGCTACACCAACTTTAAATGTAGGGATGATATTACGTCCTGAGTAATATTAAGAGGTTAATCTATGTTTTTTTGGGAATTCTTCATAACTTAATTATTAATATTTGTTCATTAGTAATATAATTAAATTACTTATTCATATAAAATTAACTATTACTATTAACAAAGCAAATTTACCATTAATTACAATTGCGCTATAAATTATTTTTCTAAATTATGCTTGATTTCAGAATGCGAATATGGAGATAGGAACAAGACGGCTTGTGAAGTCATACCTACGAATTATTGTTACGACAAGAGCATGAAACACGAATGTTGTGAGACTTGCGTCAAAAGGGAAGACACAAGTGCCGAAGAGGATTGCAAGTGAGTTTTCAGAATATTTACTTCAGCACAATTTTCTGCCATGACTTTAATTTGTTAAAAAATAATTTCTTGATGATAGGTGAAATGTGATGATGTTAACTCTAGTTTCCTGCCGTAATTCTTTGGAATTCTGTTATCTAAACTTAATCTTATCGTGTCAGAACCGTGATATTGAACCGTGCTTTCCAGCAACACTCTGTTTTAGTTTTCAAAGTTAATGTCACAAGAAGATTAGGAACCTCAGAGCAAAATTAATCCAGGGCGGGTTGGGAATCCATTTTAACTTTGCCTCATCTCAGACCGATTCTCGAGTTGGCTTCGGTTGAACAGTTTTTTTTAATTCATCCCGCACTACTTTCTTTCTCAAGCCTTCATTCCTATCCATGCACCCATGATGATGATGATGATAATGACGATGACGACGACGACGAAGACGATGATGGTGATGATGATGATGACGACGAAGACGTTGACGACGTTGATGATGATAATGATGAAGTTTTTATGGAGGCAATACGATCCAGTTTTACGACTAAACTCTCGGGTTACTTGGCCGCTTAGGAAATGGATGTTTCAAGTTTTATATGGAAATCATCAACAGTGCAGCAGATCTTTTTACATCGACAGACGATTCAAATAATAAAAATAATAAAAACGCCTAATTATATCGACCTTGGATGATAATTTGCAAAGTAATTCGAGTTTGATGTTTTCTGAAAGATGTCCAAGTACAGTTTCACAACCTTTGATGGTTTCTTTCAAATCTTCGTTTTGAAAGAAAATCAATGAGGATGAAGTTGTTAACAACGTTAATTAATGTAATCTAAATAATCAACAACCGATGAGATCCGTGAACCTCTAAATTGGTATCAATTAATTTGGAGCGCAAAGTTGGTCCTTTCACAAGTGCAGCATGAAATACTAAATGAAAGCAAAACTAAGTAAATTTACAGTTTTTTTTGTTTTTTTTCTTTAAAAAGTTAAAAAGTGTCATTTTGGAATCTTTTGGTTTCGATTTGGACCCGAGTTTTAAAAATTGTAGGACGTCGATATTTCTCAATGAAAGTAAAAATGATCATCACGTGATTCGTTTATTTGTTCCTGCCAATGAGTCTTAACAACTTCAACGATTGCAATATTATTATTTAATAATAATAAATACCATCTGAATTTGTGATGCGATTATGCATGTGTGTATAAAAATGATTAGATTACTCAACAATTATCACATAATCATAAATTTGTTTCCAAAGATATGGCGATAAAGTGAGTTGGTGCTCAAACCAAATCCACTTCAAAAGTTCGGGGTGTTACAGGGCAGGTGATAAGAAACTGTGCTGCAAGACTTGTCAGAATTTCGAGATTGGACCACCAGGTTGAATTTATTAAAGGAATTATGAGTGAGATATAAAATTCTGTAAACCAATTTTGACAATTTTTTAATTCATAAATGCATTTTAAATAATGCATGTTAAGATTCGTTCAGACATTTGGATAATGATAATCTAATTAAGTCAAGGAAACAATTTATGGGCAGCAATCTCTTCATTTCTTCAGGATGTGAATATGGAGACAGAGGGGAGGGGTGCAAGAGTGATCATTGTCAGAGTGAAAGTCACAGATTGTATTGTTGTAAAACTTGTGGGCTTCAAAAGGATTTCTTGGAGCCTTCTTTGAATCTAACCACGACAACGACAACCAGTCGCCCAACGACCAAAACGACAAATCTTCAAACAAATTTAAAGGTACAGGACTTTTCCGGTTTAATTTCCTGAGTTTATTTTATATTTTGAAGAAAATATTGAGTAAATTGTAAAACATATATATTTTCTCGCATTAAGGAATGCAAACATTGTCCTTAAGGAATAGAAGTCGAATAAGCTTATTGGAATGATGTCGTAGAATACGTTAGGATGCGGTTATTAGTTGATCGACTCTAGTCTCTTATAAACGTGGTGTTGATGCATCAACTGCCATGGAGACGGTGTTATCAAGTTCACATCAATGCGAAGATATGTTTGTATAAAACGCAAAGTAAGGAAACCGGAGGAAATGAAAACAACAGTTGCGTCTTAAAAGAAAGAGAGATGAAATGGAAATTAATGGCCTAAAAAGTCATGTTTTCAAGAGAAGTTCCAGGACAGAAAAATGTGAAGAAACGTGCTTTATGGTCTCAAAAACGTTAATTGAAAAAAGTTTTCTTTCTGACGTGATCCTTGCGGGATCAGACGAAAAAAAAAAGAATTTTATGTCTTTTTGAGAAATAATCAGCTAGTGTAGTCGATACTAGAATTAGGATCCTTTTGCTGCTCAATCACTTGTAATTTATACAGAATGTTTTACGAAATGCGACTCAATTAGTTTTTGAAAAGGCGTGATCTCATGAAGTTGAAAAATTTTACAATTTTCAAATGCTGGATTGACATTCTTAAAGCTTCTACCTCAAAATTGAGTGTCGCCAATTAACAAATTTAAAGTTCCACGATTAAATGATTTGATTTATCATAAAAAGATTTTTAATATACCGAGCTACTTTAAACTCAACTGTAGCCTAAAAGTCAATTGTATTATCCTTGGCATGTGCCAATGAAATACATCAATGTTTACCCATTTTAAGTAAAAATATTTTACCCTTTCAAAATAATTATTTTTTTGCAAATTTGTAATTTTCAATCAGCAATTACGTGAACAATTGTGACAAATGCAATTATTTTCATTCAGTGCTCCAAAGATGCTGCCTCTTGGTGTGCCAGAATAAAACCATCAGAATGTTACAGATCCAGTGAGACTTGCTGCTACACATGTCAACAATACTTTAGCCCAGGGAAAGTGGGTGAGTCAAATCACAGATATTCTTTGACAGTTTTGAATATTTACAAATTAAAATATGTTACGAATATAACAATTATTAATAATTTAAAAATTTAATTGGCATTACGAATTGTAAACGATGTTAAGGTATTATTGCAATTACTAAATGACCTGGTTAATTTCAATCATTTTAAAGTGAATTTAGCAATGGAATAGTTTAAAAATTGTTTTTGAAAAGACATGAATTACAAAATTTATCCTTGAATATGTTACAGATGCAATCTGGTCATACTTATTTAGCAACATTTATTGACCACTTTTTTTATTGCAAGTCAAATTTCCTTAAATTAGAAAATGTAACTATTTATCATTGTTAGTAATAACAATGATTAAAAATAATAAAAGACCTTGAACAAGTAGCACTAATTAACAATCTACAGGTTGCGAATACGGAGATAAAAAGGAAAGTTGCAGTCCTGATAAATGTTCCAGAGGAAATTGGTACTTGGAAAACTGTTGCTACAGTTGTGCGGCTTACCTGACGACAACCACAGTAACCACAAAGACTACTACAACAACGACTACAACTACCAAGGTTCCAACGACAATCAGATCCACTACACCATTTACTACAACCAAGTCGACCTCCACATCCCCAACGACTGCATCAACCACAACAACTAAAACACATCCAAAATGTCCGCGAGGGGATATGGCAAGATGGTGCAACGGTATAAAACCCCACGAATGTTACAGAAGCGCTCATATATGCTGCTTAACTTGCCTTGAGTATTTAAACGAGTCTTCCAAAGGTAATAAGGCTTATCACAATTTGAATTTCATTTTTATAAGTGAATGTTTTTATTTAAATAATTTTTAAATGAATTATTTTGTATAAAGATCTGGTTTAGTTCGCTTGTGGGCAAAAACGCAGTATTTACATTTTTGCAATAAAAATTTAAATTATTGCCTGCAAATATTAATCGTAGTAGCTCTTTTTGCAAATAAATAATCCTGTAGCTTTGTGTTTACTGCATTAAGCCAACATAAATTCCCAGAGTTGTAAACAGGTGATTTTGGATAATGCGACGTATAATGTGTTCGGTTGATCGTAAATCTTATTATTGTTAATGTTGTTTAGAAGCCACCAGCAATGGTTGTTGCAAACACAACCTTTTGACCCAGCCTTACTATAATACTAATTTGATCATTTTTGTTAAAGAAAATGAAGTTTAAAAGTTTATATTTGCCATTAATACATTCAATATCAATGTTTAATGTCATAGTTTAGATGATTTGTACAACGTTCTTAAATTTAACAGACTGCTCATACGGAGACAGAAGATCAGACTGCAAGCTCAGTCACTGCACAAGTTACTTGAAATACGACTGCTGCGAGACCTGCTCAAACTTCGTTCCAACAACAACACCAAAGATCACAACAACATCAACAACAAAATCGAATGCAATACTTGAAGTGCTGCCTGTGGACATCAAGAACTGCAGAAGAGACAAACAGGCCTGGTGTCTACAGATGAGTCCGCACGAGTGCTATCTTTATTCCGTGGAATGCTGTGCTACTTGCAGTGGATTTTATAATGAGAGTTTCAAAGGTTATTACTAAACTTAATAAACAAATGTCTTATTGTCATGCAAATCCGGAAATAAACTAACAAATTAATAATCAGGTTGTGAGTTTGGAGACAGAGAAGCCATTTGCGCCCCATCATCTTGTAAGGACAGTGCCTATTCAAAAATCTGCTGCAAGACTTGCAACCACTCTTCGGCTGGTTCTGCGCAAATGAAACTAGCCACCAAAACAACCCCAACCACAACTACCAGAACCACACCGACTACATTTACCACAACCACAACTACCAGAACCATACCGACCACATTTACCACAAGCACGTCTTCAAGAACTACGGCGAACCAAAAATGTCCACGGGGTGACTTAGCTTCTTGGTGCAGCACTATTAAGTCTTATGACTGTTACACCAGTGCCCATCTCTGCTGTTCGACTTGTCTGAAGTATCTCGATGAATCATCGAAAGGTATATGACGATCATTTCGCAGAGATGCGATTTAAATAAAATTTGATTTATAGATTAAATATTAACGTTATTAAAGTTAAAGTAATAATCTTCTCTCTTATTAGTTTGAGTAACTTGAGAAGCAATTTCTTGGATATTCTTATGATTTTAACATAATTTGTTATTAAATACAAATAATTGGTTTTTGGCTAACTATTCAATACCTATTCACTTTTACCATTATTGTTTAATTTGATATTTACACCGATTGTAATTGGACGTAGTTGAAACTCTTCTTCAATACAGATTGTCGCTATGGTAACAGAAGAAGCGATTGCGAAGCCTCCAAGTGCGACAGAGTCTACAAGTACTACTGCTGCAGGACATGCATGAATACCACAGCAACTTCAACAATAACAACTTCAACAACAACAAGAACGGCGGCGACAGCAAGAACAACCGCCTCAACAACAACCACAACAACTAAAGCAGTAGACATCCCCAAAAGGACGCCATCTTGGAACGACGTAATCGACGAAGACCCAAAAACTCAGTGCCCCAGCGGTGATTTGGCTTCGTGGTGCCCATCGATAAAACCTTACGATTGCTACAAGTCGTCGAAAATATGCTGTGCCACTTGCCTCAAGTACCACGATAGAACTGCAGGTATGTTTTTGATGTTTTAGTTATTTTTAATAATTTCTGAGAGTGTTATTGAATATTTGTTAATGATTAATAATATTAACATGTGGAAATATGAATAATTATTAAAATGATTTCAATCATAAACTTAATAGGCAATTAACCACCAATAGTAGCGCATTACGTATTATTAAAAATATCTTAACGTTTGCAATAGAATAGAAATGCCACAATGATTAGAAATTTATGATTTTAAAATAGAATTTCTCTAGCAATTACAACTAAATCATCATTTTTTTGAGCACATTAATAATAAGAATAATTTATGTCTCTGGTTTCAAAGACTACGACTGTGAATATGGTGACAAAGTGTCCTGGTGCGAGAATCACGTGAAGAAAAGTTCTGAGGATTGCAAGAGACCTTCATCATCTGTGGCCACAAAATGCTGCAAATCTTGCAAGGATGCTTTTCTTGATGATCCTGAATTCCTTATCAAGTTTTCATGTCAGTTCAAATGATTTTGCAGATTATTTTACAGATAATAACTCTCTTCGAAAGTGTTTTAAATGATAAAAATATTTGGAGAAATATTAATAATCCTGCTAACTGAGGGATAGGGCTCAGATTGTTACTTTGTAATATTTTTTATAGTAATAAATTAATATGTTAAAAATAATAAATTATTATGCTAACAATAATACATTATTATGCAATTCTCCCAAGAGCAGATGTCAGGCCAACCTGTTCCCATGGTGACGAAGCCTCGTTTTGTCAGAATATTGAACCATCCAGCTGCTACAACAACTACAGAACTTGCTGCAGAACTTGTGCCGCTTATTTCGACAGCACCATACCAGGTAATAATACCTCACCAGGTACCTCGAGATTGCATATGATAACGTATTGATAATTTTAATTTGTAATAAAAAATGTCATTAATTGTCATACAATAAATAAGATTTAAAAATACAACTTTTAACTTAATTAAATTAAGGCAAATAATTTATGATACCCAATTAGGAAGTCTGCAATTGAAAATTGATTGTAGTGCCATGAAATCTACAAATGTTGTTTGACGAATTTATACGTGTAATAAATAATGCTTCAGCAGAAAATTTGCAAATATTTAAATTGCACTTGGAAAATTGCACTTGCATCGATGTTCATCACAAACTAGATTCAGAGAAAGGAATTCAATAGACGCTTTGTTTCTAATGTGGCAGTCGTTTTAGACTTTCACTCAAGGTGACTACAAATTTGTTGACCTGCCCTTTACAGTCTATTACTATGTAACAGATGAAGTTTCGTTCCGAACACCAATCTTTCAATCGCTTTTCGAATGGTGTTGTGGCCTAGAGATCCTGAAACATGGGGGATGAAGTAAATAAAATAAATAAATATAAAAAAATAATAAGTAAAAAGATATTATTACATGTAATATATAATTATGGCAATAATTATACTTTATTTAATTAAATTACATCATTTACATTTTCATTTACCATTACTTCCTAGAATGTCCGTACGGTGATAAGGCGGACTGGTGCAAGAAACATGCAACGTCTGCTGAAAGTTGCAACAGGAAGGACATTGCGAGTCGATGCTGTCACACATGCTTCTATCTCACCAGTAATGGCAACGGTAAATCATCGTTATTATCATCGCGATCGTTGTCATTGTCGTCATCGGGTTCGTCATCGTCATCGTCCATTTATTGGCATGATGACGAATCAAACAATATTCTTTCCATATTTCAGTCACACAATCCGTAGGGACATGTGACGATATAGCAGATTGGTGCAAGAACATCGTAGCCAGGCAGTGCTATCAATCAAGGGCGGAATTTACCTGCTGTGCTACCTGCAGGAGGCTCAGGAAGAACAGAATGGGAGGTTTGTTTGGTTCACTGAAGTTGTCTGGTTGGTGGAAGGATTTGAACCTGTTGCACCCCGATCTACAGTGTCCTTAATATTCTTTGCGTTGTAAAAACGTTCACAAATTAGTAAATGTGATCGCTTTTATTTGCTTTTTGTATTAATGGCTTTGTTCACGTGTTTGAGTTAAATATTTAATCTAATTGTTGAATAAATATAATATCAAATATATGATTGTATACATATATTATCAAATATATTTCTGAAAATTTGATTATTATTATTAACTCTTTAAACTGTTTATTAGATTGTAGGTATGGAAATCATGTAAGCTGGTGTGGACCTCAGTATTGCTCCTCTTATTCTGATGAATGCTGTGAAACATGCGCCTGAAAGTCATGAAAAATAAACATCTTCAAAGACAAACGTTGTCTTTAATATTTTATTTATAACAATTAAAAGTCATTGTAAATAAATACTGATAACAAAATATTTATTTACATTCAATGAACCTTCGGATGGATAGATGGATGTTTGGATAAGTTTCTGTTGTGATCATCGTTCGGGAAATTAGCTTGAACTTTCAAAACAACCTGACGACGGCTACTAGCAGAAGTTTTGAATGAAATTTTACTTGTACATTTTATAAATAATAAAATTTCGATGTATTTATATTGTGTTGTTTGTGGCCTAATATTTAGGCCCTTAAAAAAATCATTTATAACGTTGTCTACGATATTAAGAAGTGAACTCCTGACACAGTAAACTCCTGAAACTAAATTTGGCAAAGTTCAACTTTAATACATAAACTATTGGCATAACTTTATTAAAAGAATTTATATTTATTGAGTTGATTTCTTTAAAATTAAGACATCTCAGAGACTACCTGCTACCGAATTAGAGTTTATCTTTCAATGACGATATTCATTTGCAGATACAAATCATTATCAAATCTTTTATTGAGGTAAACATAGAAAATCTTTTGATTTAAAATAAGCAATACAAGTCAAAAGTTAAAGTAAGATGTTTAGTGTTAATAATACAACAGCATCCTGTTGAATGCACTAATTTAACATTACTTGTATCCTGCACTTGATGGATGCAGGAAGCGTTTGTATGACTCACTTAAATTGATGTGAAAAGAGACGAAAATATTTTTTACTAACTACAAAACATCGGCAAATCTTTTCCGAGATTTGACCTCGTTGTAAAAATCTAATGTCACCATTACATTTAAAATGGAATTTTCAATATACAACTATTAATAAAAACTAGTCAAATGAAACTACTCTATACTTTAAAAGAAATAAGTATCCTTTATGTATAATGTCTGTGATTAAATGGATGTGAATCTCATGCTTTCCCTAGGAGACACGGGTGGGAAAAATCTTTCCTCCTCTTCAGATACCGGATCCAGAAGATGAGGCGCAGAAAATCGTCTGAAAGAAGAAAGAGAAATCCTGCTGGAGATCCTACTTTTCCTGCCTTCCTCTGCTGTTGATCCATTTTTTCCATCTCCGGATGCTACATTCGGATNGGCGCAGAAAATCGTCTGAAAGAAGAAAGAGAAATCCTGCTGGAGATCCTACTTTTCCTGCCTTCCTCTGCTGTTGATCCATTTTTTCCATCTCCGGATGCTACATTCGGATAAGTCATCAGAGCTGATCTTGCTGTGGCATCGATCAGTTTCGATAGACGAGTCAAAAGTTGCTGTAAATCGGCAAAAAAAAACCACATCATATTTAGTCTATCTGTTATAAACGTAGAAAGTGCTGTTTAAACATGGAGCACAGTGTAAAACTCACCATTTGTCCTTCAACTGACAGTTCTTCCAGTTTCTTGTTGACGCTTGTAAAATCCTCGTTTAAACTTTTGCTGATTGACTCCATTTTTGCTTCTCTTTCTTTCGATTTTCTTAAAAACACATTTATTTGGTTATTAATACGTTATTTTGAATAGCAATAGTCTAATCACCTCGGGATTTGTTACTTATTTTATCAAATCAATGTTTTCAGTATTTGGGATTTGGAATTATTAAAATTATCAGTACTTCAGCTGGACATTCAGAGTTCCGATCACAAGATTTTTTTTAAAGCATTTTTTTAGATGGTTTTTTTTTGTAATCTGTTAATGGTTTGGCTCTTGGGATTCTTAAGACTTACGCACTAGAAATTCGACTTAAATATTAAAACTTGAATTTGTAGCTGTTTTTTTCCTGTCGTTTTGGTTTTTGATTATTTTCCGGAGTAACACTTCATTTAGTAACAATTTAAGTGATATTGAACATAAGATAATAAAATTACATGAATATACAAGTAAATACAAATGCACGCTCACAATTCACGAATCAAAATTTAACCAACTAAGACTCAGAGTGATAACCAAAAAGGAACTTCCTAAGGGAGAATTCACGTTAATGGACGTCCAATAGGAAGCATGAACTTAATGGGTGAAATAAATGTTACTATAGTTAGAGGAATCCTAGCATATATTCTTGGTCCCAACCAAAGAATTGAGTGAGGTTGATATTGGATTTAGCAAAAACATGTCTGTAATTTTGAGATGAACTTCCTTACGAATGCACGGATGATGTCTTTGAAAATAGAGGATCGTAAAGAATACACAACATATGGTGATCTAGTTTGCAGGTGAGAATACCTGCATGAAAGTGATTTATTATATGAACTTCAAGTACCTTGATTATATAAAAATAGGCTCTGTGTGAGTATTGTAAGGTAAGCATGATGCAACATGAAGACATTTTTTTCTAAGGATTAATAAATGACTTATAGCGGAGTAATTGGATGCCCAGATTAGGTTGCATTTAGTTGCAGATTATGCGTGCGGTTATGCCAATATTACTGGAAATCTCACTGATTAAGTGATGAATATGCAATTTGAAAGAGAGATGTTCATCCAAAATAAGCCCAAGAAACCTACAAAAGCCAAAACGAGATACATGAGAGCCAGTAATACTTACAGAAAGAACACCGAGGCATAATTTTTTCCCATATAGAAAGTTAGCGACTAGAATTGTGCGGTTTGGAATAAGTATGATTTAAATATTTAAACAAGCGTTTAAATATGTTGAGGTTGATAAGCTGAGGTGGATGCTTTTATTTGCTTTGGTTTATTAGAGTAAATCCGAGAAGTAGAATATTTAATATATTTCAGAAGTCGGAATGCAAGTCAAATACGTGTCTAAAATAACCATCCAAAAACCACCGGGCAAAACAGTATGAAAATATTTATGTATAAATTGCTCATATTAAATATATTTAATTGATTAACATGATGAATTCTGTTTCTAAAAAACAAGAGCCATGATTTTAACTAAGGACGCGCAAAGATCTTTTGGACAGCATGTAAGGACCATTTCAAAATAGACTACTAATGATGTTATAATAACTTAAACATGGATGGTCAGAGAATTATAAAGAATGAGTAAAGTTTTTGTCAAGTTCCTAAATGACACGAGACAAAATATCAGAATTCTTAGGGACTTCAGATCTATGTGATTGATATGATAAACCCATGTAATACTTTGTCGAACAGAATTATCAACGATCTACAAGACATACGATTGATGACGCTGCCAATGTTATATGAATGACAGTACCACATTATGAACAGAATTTGAGGAGGATATCTCAAATTTCAATTCAATTTACATGGTTTATATGTAAGTATGTATAAAACGAAATTAATGTTGTCAAAAGCACATCCTATGGCTCTTGTTTCGTCGGTAAATTCTGGCTCGGCGTTCATTAAGAAATATTTCTTCCAAATAAATACCATTCCGTTAAATGTGATTCAACCTTCAAAATGTTTTCTAGATAGATTTTGTCGATAAATAAACTAACTATGCATTTATGATTATTTTATTGTGAATTTATAAAAACTTTTTATTCTGTTTTTATTTTAAAGTTTATTTTTATAACGCAGTCGTTCAAAACTTTGGAGTTTTATTCGGAAACAAGGCACAATCTTTATCACCGGATTAAATTACTTTTAAATAACTAATTAATAATTAATAATAGCATAAATATCATATAATCATTCTCGCTTGGAAGGTATTCCCGCTTATTTAATATCACTTGTAACCACCCAAGCATCGTCATAGTATAATTTCTTTTTCCTCTCTCTTTTTCTTCCTGTTAATAACAAGCCGTAATAGCCACACCAAAAGACACCAAATAATCGGAAGTCAAGTACAAAGTGCAGAATTAAATGTTGAAAATTTCTATATTCAAATGTTACCTCGAGAAATGATGCAGAAGCAATAATACAGCCATCAGGATCAAGAATATGCCGATCATTCCAAACAGAGAGGCAATGAGGACAAATATCTGTTTAGCTGCAAAATGATTGATTTAATCATATTATGATGTAGAAGTAAAACTGAACACTGTCATCGTATTATTTACCTAAACTATTAAGCTAATATAGTAATATTAAACGTTTAATAAAAAAGGGTCAATTTAACTCACCATTGGTTGACTCTCCCGTATGTTCCTTACACTCTTTATCATCGTATCCATGCGGACATCTGTGAATCAATAATAATTTATTCAAAGAAATGAATTGATACTAGGCTTAATGTCCCAAACATCATTATCAGATAAGTGCAAATATCTGTAGAATGGTCAAACAAAAATACTGATACATATATTTCTAGATTGGATAAATATGATTCTTATTCAGTAAATACTTTTGCAAAACGTGGAAAAAGCTATAAAGTAGATTAGCATGGATTGGTTGCTTATAGAAGAGAATGTCTCCACCTGCATCGGGCTGTTCCATCGTCAATGAAACAGGTTCCCCCATTGTAGCATTCCTTGTTACAAGGGACATCTGCAGCATCTGTTTTATGAATGAAAGTTGTCGTACAGAATAAACAAGGAACGGCACTGCTATTGTCGGTGCTGCTGCAGTTTACACACGGATAATCGGTTGTAAAATTGTCTGAAAAAACACAATGATATCTGTAAATTTAATATTTAAACCATAAATTCTTTAGAAATGTGTTTATCAATTTGTTCTTGGAAAGTCTTGTTTAAACACGGATAATCGGTCGTAAAATTGTCTGAAAAATCACACTGATATCTGTAAATTTAATATTTAAACCATAAATTCTTTAGAAATGTGTTTATCAATTTGTTCTTGGAAAGTCTTGTCTTGTAAGAAAACCATAAACGTCCATTGCCTTGATAATAACTTTGGAATTGGAAATTACGATTTTTGTTTTGCTTACTTGAATAATTAAATATGTAATGTATAAAGCTGTAGCTGCCTAAGGCATAAGTTAATTAACTTCAAAGTCGGTTTAGCTTCTTTACATCCCTAAAAGCTTACAATATGTTTGAAACAAGGCAAACAAGTTGATAATGTCATAAATGGTTATTTATTAATGCTATTATTTATTACGATTTTATTATTACTAATTTATTTATTTTAAGCCACATAAAATATTGAACAGCACCTTGTCATCATTCACGTCTTAGTGATTCGATGTCAAAATATAAAATAAGATAATGTTTCATTGAAAGTTATTTTTCTTAATAGAATTTGGGTTTTTCTCATCTTCAATAATTGACAATCTCATTAACGATCTCGTTTCTTTGAGTGCAATCCGCGTGATTGTGAGATAATTTGTTTTGGATAATTTACAAAGTTATCCTATTTAAAATAAATCAGCAAAGTTGGGTTGGTGGATTTCAGTCTAAGTATCATGAAACTACTGAATTTTATGTTGAAAATTTTAAGTTGAATTCAATGACAGGGTCAAAAGTTCGGAATTAATTCAAGCAACGATGTTTTGATAGAAAGCAGAACAACTGGTCTTGCAGGTTGGCCATAGGGATGCGGGGAGTCATATAAATGGTAGATCGGTTAAAAAGAGCCTTCACAACCTGTGGATACATTTGACAAGCAAACGATCGTCTAATTGCAATTGCAATCTTGAAATTTCACGAATCTGATGAATCAAAACTATGAAAATGTGTACAATGCCATCTTCAAAATAAATATTACATATTTTTGTTCGCACAACTAAATTTTTAACATATTTATCAATGTTCGCTTTTTGAATCTCTGATATTACAAATATCTAAAGTTAGCAAGACAATTTAAAGTCAGTTATTTTTCAAAATATCAATATTATTGTGGTGGAAGAGAACATACGGCGAACAATATAGATTAAGCACAATTGTTGACAATTTAAAAATTTGTATTAAAAAAATTATCTAGTAAACTTAATTAATAAGTGAATTAACTTTAATTGTAAAGTTAAACTATGAATTCGAAAGCAAATTGTAGAACTTATGAAAAGTTTCAAAGTACCTGCAAACGCCAGACACAAAGTCGCGGCAAAACCAAAGAGTGCGATCAAATTGCAAAATAAATTATATAACATTTTTTGAGAACCTTTGCGATCTGATCTTAAGAACTAAGGTAGGACAAGAACATCCACGAATATATACAGTCAGTCCTCTTGTTTCAATGCACACGGTAATCTCCCGCAGACGATGTAAGGTTATGAAACAATTTCCTTAGGTCCTAAAATCACTGAGGTTACTCAGCATCCTTGTCGGTTGCGGAGAAATTATAGAAAGTCTGATAGCAATTACTTCTTTGAAAGGAGCAGTCTAACGATGATAAGTTCGACCCATGATGTTTATCATGGATGATTAAGTGACTAAGTAATTAAATGATGAATTTTTAATAGTTTTCCTGCAAATTAGATTGATAATTTGAGAAAAATCATATCACTTTAATTAATTAATAAGCCAAAATAAACCGATCAAAAATGACTGAAAGGTCACAGCAGAAAGTATTACAATAAGTAAATTTGTATAGCGCCGAAAGCATAAACATCAGGGGCGCTTAGACCATTTACATAGCGCTGTCTCCCAGAGGCGCTTTGTTGTGGTGCAAGCTGGGTTGCGAACACGAAACATTACGACTGGTGCTTTTACCGTCGGTCGCAGGAAATAACCTTCTTAGCCAACTTGCACCCCAGACTCTTGGAGACAACGGTTTTTGTGTTGTTAAAAACTGTTATTATTCAATTTTACAATGATTATTTCTTCCTTATTCTTGATTTTAATCACCGTTTTTTCTTAAGTTGTGGGAACTTGTAAAGCAACAAAGTTACAAGAGTTACAGAGTTACAAATTGCTTGTTTTAAATAATTCGGTAAAATCAGTAAATTATTAAATGAATTGAAATAAGTCAATTGAAACATCGCAATAAATGGATCTCAGATTTTTAATTTTCAGTCATTAATGACTTAGAAGCAATCCGTAAGTGTCATGTTTTAAGGAATGGGATGGGCTTCAATTTGTGGTGAAATGTGTCGAGGGGGCACTAACAAGTGTGATGTCACATCAGCTAACAAGTGTGATGTCACATCAGCTAACAAGTGCACACAATAGGACAACTAAACTACTAGAAGAAGCCATCTTGTGATATAAGCAGGGAGCAATTTCTTTGGCAAAACAAATCAGGCCAGTGAGAATTGCAACTCGTCGCAAAGAGAAATTATGGAAATAATAGCCAATGAAGAAAATGGAGAATATGCAGAGTGGATTGATGAGGACTATTTAGAACTAAATGAAACAAAAACACCACCAGAGACAAAAATCAAGCTCTTTCCCATTTTACTCTTCAAATGAACATTTCTCATCGCTGTGGGAGAATCGGGAACATTAAAACTTGGATGGCCGAATGGGTTGAGTTCCTGCAATAAGGCAGTAATGGCAACAGTCGTAATGAGTCGCGTTCAAGACTAACAATGCAAAATTAATTTTTTTCAAGCTTCTTTTGTTTAACTTTTGTAGTATTTTTACTCAAAAGAATATAAAAAAAAATACACAAATTTTTTTGATTTTTTATTAAAAAAAAAAGCCTTTAATTGTCACGCAATAAATAAGATTTAAAATAACAACTTTATAACTTAAATAAATTACGGTAAATAATTTATGATACCCAATTAGGTGTCTAAAGAATGAAGTATGTTTACATTAATATTTTTACCAACTCATAATAAACATATTATTTTTAGCATCAATTGCATTAAAGTATAAATTAATTATATTTTTATTTGCATTTTTATTCATTTTGTTAATTATTAGATTCATTCATTTTAATTTTCTTTTGCATTTTTTGAAAAATAATATTTATTATTACATCTTTCGTCTTTGAGAGGTTTGTCAAAGCTTTGTGACCTCGTATTAGTGAGTTTGTTTTTTTGTGACGCTACGTGTTTTGTTTTGTTTTTTGTGACAAATGAGGAGTGTGGTGGTAAAAATAGGCCAAAATTGCTTGACGTCATTTATGGACAGCACTTACTTAGGATAATGTTTTTATTAAACTAGATTAAAATAATTGAGAAATTATTTGGCAAAATTAAGGCTTTTTATTTATTCAATAAACCATCATGTTATCTAGTTGATTTATTAAGAAACTATTCAGCCTTCAAGGCGATGTTATTTCCAGGTTATTCAATATATTGGACCTAGAAATAAATCTCAATCAATTTTCCACAATAATGTTGTGATCCAGAAACATATTTTGACGTGCCTCTTGAAATTGAAAATTCTGGCTTTTTCTCAAATCAAGTACGGATTGCACCGTTGTCCGTCACTCGGCATTAACAATATAACAATGTGTAGGATCACAAAAATGTAAGCGATTTATTTTTTCCATAATTTATGAACAACCCTAATGCAACCTTCTCGGAGACCACCTGCTACTGAATTTCAGTTTATCTTTCATTGACAATATTTATGAAAAATTCACCTTCAAATCTTTTTTTGGAATAAACAAACAAGACTTATCTAATTTAGAACAAGCAATACTAGCCGAAAGTTAACTTCTGAGAATGAAGTTGAACAGTTGGTCTAAAGTTATTAGTGCTAATAATGAGGCAGCATCCTGTTGAACGCACTACGTTAACATTATTTGTATCCTGTATATAAGAAAAAATAAGCTTTTGAATGACTCACTCGAAATTGGACTTCAATTTTTGTGACAAAATAGGACTATTTTTCTTTTACCTAATTACAAAACATCGGCGAATCTTTTCCGAGATTAGACCTCGTTGCAAAATCTAATGTCATCATTGCATTGAAAATTCCAATTTTAAATGTACTTCATACAATTATTCATAAAAACTAGTCAAATGAAACTACTCTATACTTTAAAAGAAATAAGTATCCTTTATGTATAATGTCTGTGATTAAATGGATGTGAATCTCATGCTTTCCCTGGGAGACACGGGTGGGAAAAATCTTTCCTCCTCTTCAGATACTGGATCCAGAAGATGAGGCGCAGAAAATCGTCTGAAAGAAGAAAGAGAAATCCTGCTGGAGATCCTACTTTTCCTGCCTTCCTCTGCTGTTGATCCATTTTTTCCATCTCCGGATGCTACATTCGGATNGCAAACATCTTTTATCAAAAGCCAATTGTAAATGTAAATGTAAATGTACTTCATTTATATAGCGCCATATGCATAGCGTCAGAGGCGCTTCTTGTCAACCATTTATATAGCGCTCCTTCCCAAGGGCTCTTGCGGCAAGCTGGGTTTCATTTACATTGCGCCATTTGCATAGTGTCAGAAGCGTTTGTTGTTAACCATATATATAGCGCCCCTTCCCAAGGGCACTTGTGGCAAGCTGGGTTTTGAACACGACTGGTTCATTACCGCTTATGGGAACGAAACCCAGCCAACTTGCAAAACAATCAGATATTATTAGGTATAATCAGGTCCGCCGAGATGGGGGACAAGTGCATACATGTCTGGCAATATTTTGGGGACCCTTGTTATTTTATTATTCTTTTATTCATTTATTTATTTCTTGAGATCATTTAACAGACAACTTGAAGTAGAATTCAAATTTTTACAAAAATCAACGAAACATAACGGTCACGCGAAGTTGTTCCGTCAATTAATATAGCTAATTTAAATAGCGCCATATGCGTAGCGTCAGAGGTGATTCTTGTTAAACATTTATATAGCTCTCCTTCCCAAGGACGCTTGCGGCAGTACAGGCTGGGTTTCGAAGACGACAGCTATCGCGGTACGCAGGAATGCAACCCATTCGGCCAAGCTGCCCACCAATTATATAGGCTAACCCAGATAGTAATGAGTCATTAGAATTATGCCGAATGGAATAATTATGATTTATACAAGACTATAAATATGGAAATTGAGTTGGATGATTATATTTGCTTTGGTTTATTAGAGTGAATCCAAGAAGTAGAATACTTAACAGTAAGCATTTCAGAAGTTGGAATGCAAGTCAAATCTAGGTCTAAAATGACCATCATAAGAATGGAGCAATAATCTGAAAAATAATCTGAACATATTTGAGCATAAACAACCTTACATTAAATATATGCTTTTTGATAAATGTAATAATTTTTTTTACTAAGAAGCAAGAACCATGGTTATGATAAAGGATGACGATGAAAAAGGATATGCGAAGATCTTTTTGTACACCATATAGGCATTTCAAAATAGACGACCAAAAAATATTACAATTCCACAAATATGGATAATGAGAGAATAGCAAAAAATGAGTAAAGATTTGTTAACAAAGTTAGTTGTCAAGAGGCAATTATTTGAACACTTTGGATTGAACGTGATTAATGTGATCCACCATATAATTTTTCATCCAACAAAGTTCCCAAAAATCTTCTAGAGGTTACATTATTAATGACGCAGCTATTATTATATGAACAATAGTCGCACTCAATGTTTTTATTTCAAAAGTGCCATAAAATATTATTAATATTTTTGAACTTAATTGTGCAAATGTACAAATGTAAAATGTGTTAGATTCGTAGATCTTGAGGTTAAAAACATATCGAATCAAGTGAATAGTAATCTTGTTTAAATAACCATAATATATTAAATATTCGAACGGACCTCAAGTTCCATTCAAATTACGTGGCTTTTTTTGGTAAAACCAAGAATAAAGCGTTCCACAAGAATTATTTCTTTTCAATCAATTTTATGCTGCTACAACCTTTAGAAAGTATTTTAACATTTTCAAGATAGGAAGATAAAGATTAAGTTGGCCATGCTTTATGGTTATTATTTCATTGTGTTTTTAAAACTTTTTTTTTTAGGTTTTTGTTTCAAAGGTTTTTGTTTATTTGTTTTATAAAGCAGTCGTTCAAAACTTTAGAGTTTTATTCGGAAACAAGGTGCAGTCTACATCACCGGATTAAATAACTTTTAAATAACTAATTAAATAGCATAAATATCACATAATAATTATCGAATGAAAGGTGTGACGCTTATTTAACATCAATTAGAGCCAACATATTCATAGTGCAATCTCTTTTTCCCCTCTCTTTTTCTTCCTGTTAATAACAAGCCGTAATAGCCACACCAAAAGACACCAAATAATCGGAAGTCAAGTTCAAAATGCAGAATTAAATGTTGAAAATATCTACATTCAAATGTTACCTCGAGAAGTGATGCAGAAGCAACAACACAGCCACCAGGATCAAGAATATGCCGATCATTCCAAACAGAGAGGCAATGAGGACAAATGTGTGTTTAGCTGCAAAATGATTGATTTAATTATATTGTGATATGAATGTACAACTAAATACTGTTACAGTGTAATTTGTCTAAATTATTAAGCAAATTAATATAAAAAAAGGGTCAATTTTACTCACCACTGGATGACTCTCCCGTGTGTTCCTCACACTGCGAACCATCGTAACCATGCGGACATCTGTGAATCAATATTAATTTATTCAAAGAAATGAATTGATACTAGGTTTAATGTCCCAAACATCATTATCAGATAAATGCAAATATTTGTAGAATGGTCAAACAAAAATACTGATACATATATTTCTAGATTGGATAAATATGATTCTTATTCAGTAAATACTTTTGCAAAACGTGGATAAAGCTATAAAGTAGATTAGAATGGATTGGTAGCCTATAGAAGAGAATCTCTCCACCTGCATTGGGCTGTTCCATCGTCAATGAAACAGGTTCCTCCATTGTAGCATTCCTTGTTACAAGGGACAGCTGCAGCATCTGTTTGGTGAATGAAAGTTGTCGTACAGAATAAACAAGGAACGGCACTGCTATTGTCGGTGCTGCTGCAGTTTAAACACGGATAATCGGTCGTAAAATTGTCTGAAAATACACAATGATATCTGTAAATCGTCTGTAAGTTAGAGAGTGATCTAAGAAATACTTGGCTCACGTTTAACTTGGTGAATGATTTTGGTTGCATATTTAACTTGTAATATTTTTCGTCTATTTAGTGATGATCAACTTATAATTATAGAAATATGTTACAATTAAATTAATTATTAAAATTCTTCAGAAATGTGTTTATCAATTCGTTCTTGAAAATCTTGCTAGCCGAAGCCAAGTTTTAAGATTGGAAATTACGATTTTATTACTGATTACCTAAACATTTAAACTACAGAAGCTGAAGCTACGGAAAATAATGCTTCATTTTCAATAATTGACTTTCTTGGTAAAATGATGCGCTTAGAGGATCATTATGATCAGAGTTTCTTTGAATGCAATCAACATGAATACGAATGACGATTAGCTTTTTGGATTATTAACAAAATTATTCTAAATAAAATAAACAGTAATTTCTTTTGGTGGATATCAGTCATACGTTTAAACATCATGAAACAATGCTCAACCGAATTTATGTTGAGACATTTTAAGTTGATCTCAATGATAGAGTTAAAAATTCGTAATTAATTCAAGCAGCAAGTTTTGGTAGAAAGTAGAACATCTTGAATTAATCGATTGATGATATTTTATCAACTGGTGGATCAAAACTACAAAATTTAATCCGCTTCAGCAAGGTTTTTGGTTCCACCTTAATGAAATGGAAATAAAAGGAGTTGATAATTGATGCAAGGCTTAAATCAAGTGTAAATTAAGTGTACATTTGCAGACATATTAAAAATTTGTTAATATAAAATTACATTATGAATTCAAAAGCAAATTTAAAAAAAAGCACAGTAGAACTTATGAAAAGTTTCAATGGCGGTAAAGTTACAACGACCTACCTGCAAATGACAGACACAATGTCGTGACAAAACCAAAGAGTGCGATCAAATTGCAAAATAAATTATATCTCATCATTTTTTTAGAAATTTTGCGATCTGAACTTTGAAGTAAGATAGGACACGAATATCCACGAATATATACAGTCAGTCCTCTTGTTTAAATGTACACGGTAATCTCCCGCAGACGATGCAAGGTTATGAAACAGCCTCCCGTGACTGAGGTATCATGCGATGATTATCCTTATGCCTTGAAAATCACTGTGTTTATACCCAACATCCTTGTCGATTGCGGTCAAATTAAGGCCACTCTGTCTGACAGCAATTACTCCTTTGCTTTTTAATGATGAAAAGTTCGACACTCGATGTTTGGATGGATGGTTAATTGGTTAAGTAGTGAAATGATGAATTATTAATAATTTTCCTACAAAGTAGATTGATAATTTGAGAAAAGTCATGTCATTTTAAGTAATTAAATAACCAAAATAAACTGACGGAAGAAGGCTAAAAGTGAAAGTCAAGCTTAAAGTGACAAATTCTTAGAGGCAATGTTTTCATGCTGTTAAAAACTGTTATTATTCATTATTACTAAGATTTATTTTTTCTTATTCTCGGATTTTAAACATCGCTTTTCTTAAGTTGTGGCAACGTCTAAAGGCTAAATTAACAGATAATACACTCGTTGTTTTAAAATAATTTGGTGGAATCAGTAAATTATTAAATAAATTGAAATAAAAATTGTTGACTCTAACTTAGTAAATGGATCTCAGATTTTTATTTATCAGTCATTTCTGACTTGCTTAGGATACTACTTTCAATAAACTGAATTTAATCAAAAGAATTGATTGAAAATTATTTGGCAAAAATAAACATGCATTGTTATTTTAGAAATTGTTACCAACTGAGAATATTTCATTCACAACTTCTGTGCCTAATTTGGTTACTGTTATTGTAATTACAAACAGGAACTATTATCTTTCAGAATTTCTCACTTTCTCTCCCGTAGAGAAACAGGATTTGAAGTCATAGGCTAAGTGCACCATCTTCGTGAGAGTGACTAAGAAATTTGTAAGAAAAATTGCCATCCGATCAGCCAGATCAGTTCTTACCTTTTGAGGCGATATCCAGTGGGCTGATCCGACTTCAAAGTAATCACGTGCAAATATCCAATGATAATTTCTACAAATAAACGAACGATCACTTGTCAATAAAAACAAAGTGGCTTTTTTTGTAATTTCTTCATCTGGATGCAGCTCTACTTCCTAAATCAGATGGAATGAAATTAGTTATCTGGCGGGTAATACAAGGACGTAGGCTAATCAAGAATCTTTATTCACGAGTACATAGCATGAGCATAGGGAACATTTGGGTCAAGGGGGATGCACTTGTCTCCAGGGGGTAAAATGAGAATAAAAGGATAAAATGAATTGAATAAATTGTTGATTAAAAAGGGAACAATTGAGAAAATGTCTTGTACATTAATGAAGATCTGAGCGACAATTATGGGCGTTGTTATGTAATATGATTCTGGATTCTGGATTTTCTGTCTATGACCAGTTTGTGATGAGACATAAGATTGTCATTCATTGCATTCATTCATTGAACACGAGGATGTGACCACATATTGGTGCTCTTACTTTAAATTTCTGCATGATAATGTATTTAAAAGAAAATATGAATTAACTTCAATTAAATAATTATGCACTATTTATACAATTATTAATTACAATTATGTATTATCGATAACAGTTGTGTTCAACAAGTGGTGAGGAAATGGGAGTTTCATAAATTGCTGGGCATCACTGATGTTAGTTGCGGTTTATTGAAACTTGAAGTTTCTTCAATTTGACGTCGACAAATACTCAAAGAGGCCAGTCACCTGTTATTGACAACGTTCCTAATCTCTTGTTTTGTGACCCCTGTTAATCTGAAACAATTTAAAGTAAGTAATGGAATAATGCTTAATATCATGCTTGATCCATTCGTAATGGTTTGTAATAATTTTTTGCGTGGTCATTAACCATAAATCGTGTTTTCTTGTATATCTTTCAGATGCTCATATCATGACCTCATCCTAAAACTAAATGATCAAACAACTTAAGCTGTGCTGACACCACTAACCTCTTTCATTTTATTGACGATGTCGGTATCGTAATGTTTGGACTTTATCTACTGTTTGTAATCTGTTTAAATTTTAAATTCTTAAAGTAGAGTTATTAACGTTCATAATCATTCCAATGTGCTTCAGTCTGTATTTTGATTAGAAACACATTTGCATGTAGTTTTCTCCTTCATCGTTATTTGAACCATCATTTGTTATTCCAGCTTAAGTATTGCATCAGGAATTTGACTCGGAAATAAATGTAAATCACTTTTCCACAATAATGTTATGACCCAGGAATATATTTCAATGTGCCTCCTGAAATTGGCAATTCTTGCTTCTTCTTAAATCATGGCACAAATTGCAACGCTGTCACTCGGCTTTAAAAATGTATCTCTATTTGTTTGTTTTTTGTTTACATTCGATCGCTTTGATTTTGGTCAACAGGCAATTATTCTTCCAAATATATATGAGTTCCTTTGGTCATCAAAAGGCATAATTAACTTATTTTAAACTTCTTTTGTTTAACTTTTGTGGGTTTTGTGTTTTTTTAATGTTTCAAGAGAAAGTTTTTTTTTTTAGAATTAGGTAAGTCCTTCGTACATGAATTATCATCGAAGTTAGCGACATTTAAAAGTACTGAATCCACTGTGCAAATATTTGGCATTAAGTATTTTATGTCCTTCGCATTTTTAAAATTTCATAAAACAATAAAATTTAATTGCATAATATAAAATTGTGATAAAGAAAATATAAAGAATTATTTTAGTATCTCGAAATTCAATATCTTTGACTTCCATAATGCAGTAATTGCACTATGAAATAAATCATGTTCCACAGTTTGAGACAAATATTTTGTAACTAACCTCTAAGAAGTTCAAATTATTTCTTGCACAATGTCCGACAAAGTTGTAGAAAACAGTGCCTCAACGGGTGAGATTTTGAAATTTTTCAATAAAACACATTTTATGATTTTTAAACGTTATTTCTAATTCAGTATCAGAATTGAGTAGAAAAATAAAAAAATTATGGAAGATAGAAGATAAATGTACAAAGGTAGAATATTTCATAATATATTGTGATAGTTATAATTATTATATATTTGAAATTTTTATTAGAATTCGGAAGAGAGGATCAGTCAACTATTACAAATTGCGTCACATTTAAGGTTGGTGAATATATATAATTAATTATAATCATGTGAAATATAAAATGTTTTAATTGATATTTGTCGATTATTTTAGCATTATTTTGCCTAAAGTGACAGATTCCACTGTTTTTGCAATAGACGATCTTTTATATCAAGATGATACAGATGAAACAGACATGATGACAGGTGAATAATAAATAATATAATAATTGTATGGCGACATAATCAAATACTCTTTTTTTTTCTTCAGATATCTTTACCAATTTAAAGGGCACAAATTTGAAAACTAAATGCATCGGTCGCTTCGTTATGACTTACATAAGAATTGTAAATATCACTTTCATTTTTATGAATGAGATTATCTTGATATTTTAAAATTATGATTATCTTCATTAATCAATTATTTAATCCAGCAACGTCGAGGTTGGTTACGTTACCGGATCTTGGACACAGCATACCTTCAAGCAATCAAATTTCTACCAGAAA
>MPNW01001616.1:19185-26585 GCA_011800805.1 Hirudo medicinalis
AACATAAATCAGGTGATGTAACGTAACATCAAAGCCATCGTTATCAGCATCATCAACGCATTTCTTTTTAGCCGAACCCTACCTCCATCGTACAAGATGGACAATCCATTGTTGAAGAGCAGGAGAGTCATGACTTGATTGTAAGTCACTGTGACGAGGGGTGATTTGTGGAACCCTGAATCGAGGTTCACTTCCACCCCATCCACAGTTGGGTGTTTGCCCCTCGTTAGGAGAACCTTGTTGGATCCATATTCCACTGTAATGACCTGAGATAACACGCACCATGCATGTAAATATTTTCATGACATGCTTCCAAATGTCAACCTCGCATTATTGACTGCATTTGAAATGTCACTCGAATTTATTATTACAATTATTTATCATTTATTATTGTTATTATTATTATTATTATTTATATTTATTTACTACTTCAATACACATTTACTCATTGAACCTTCACCTTGTTGCAGATAATGCCTGACTGTCCACAAGGAAGATTCTGAGCTGTGATTGACAACTCGACACATCCATCCAGTTTGATAAGAGTGTCGTCACTGGCCACTAGAACATAGGCACAGGAGTTCAACCCGGGGTTGGTTTCGTGGACCCCGTCGAATCGGGTAACATAAACGTCCCCTGTCAGGGTACAGGTTGGTTTGTAGTCCTCCTTGTCCTCGCACACCCAACGCCTAACTAAGCATGTGCTTTGTGAAGAAAAAGATTTATGAGGGTTTTTAAATTTTTAAATTGAGAAATTTAAAAAATAAATCCTTTAATATTAAACTACGCAAATGTTGAATGTGAATTATTAGGATGTGATTTTATTTAAAATAGCTCGATTTGGTTGTTTCGTTGATTTCAAACCAAGCATATTTCAATATCATTTTAATGAATTTTCATTTATTAATAATTGTGTTTAATACTTGAAAATTATTCACCAATGTGAAGACTTCGTTGTCACAGATTCTCCGGGTTTGTAAAGCTTGTTGTCATGGAGACACGGACAATCTTCTGACAGAATGCACTTTCCATTCTGGAGATTGAAAATTAATTTGATTAATATGTAATTACATAATAAAAAATTAATTATTAATAAATAATTATAAAATAAAAATTTAATTATTACGACGATTTTTAACTATTAAACTAAATTTTAACTAATATCTGTATCTAGATCTTGAAACTCTTGTTAAAACTCTTCCGACAGGGATCTTCAAAGTTTTGGACCCCTTCGACGAAAATTTCGACCTTGAATCCTTACTCTCTCAATGGTCCACATCCGGTGATCAGCCGCAGATGGACACAACTTCTCAGCTAATGTCATCAACTCACCTCGTCCATGACCTTCTCCTCTGGACAAATGCAACCATCACAGATGGTTTTAGCAGACCAGCACTTGTTGAAGTTGTCGCACGTGGTGTTGCAGTCGGGCCTCACGTCGTAGTGAATAAAACCAGTTCCACAAACTGCAGTTTGAGGTACAGGTGAATCTATCCACGTTCCCTGCTTGCATCGCCTGGAAAAGACAGATGAGAGTTGCACATTTATTTCCTTCCATTGGAAACTGTGATAACAAAGGAACCTAAGAAAGCTAATTGGTACCTTTGTTTAAGAATGGCTAATGATGACATTAATTGGGCTAAGAATGGCTAATGATGACATTAATTGAGTCAATATTTCCTGTTAGTAGAGTCTGTTTGGGAGAGGATGCACTAGCTCCCTAGGCTGAGCCTAGGCTCGTACGGCTTATAAATGTTGTTTGTTTAACATAAAAACCATTAAAAATACTTTAAATGTTTAAAACTCACAAATGAAGATAAATTTAACAACGTTATTCATCACGAACTCGGATTTCATTCCATCCTCACCGAATGACACAATCCTTGACAACCTCGTCTCCATCGACGTGAACCTTTCCAGTCTCGTCGTCGTAACACGGACACTCGGGTGCCAATATGCATTCTTCCTTTTCATCGATATACCTTCCACTCGAACACAAACAACCTGGAAAGCAGGTCTTTCCAAGGAGGTGGAAGTTCTCGTATTTCGAGTAAGTGCTCAGCTGTCGACAGGTTTTCACGGGAGAACCACAGACGTGGAATTTGAGACCAGGTGGGCAGATGAAGGCCGTGCTGGCATCTGGATGGTAAGGCGGAGGAGTGCATTGGATTGTGAAGAGGCGCAGTTAATTAAAACACTCTCAGTGTTCATTGAGAAATTTAAAATGGCATAATTTATTTATGACAAACTAATTTAAGAAAAGTATATCGTAATAGTTACGCTAACTATGTGCCTAATTATAGTTATCGGGATTATTATTATTATTATTATTATTATACCACAATATTAGCGAATAATTATAAATTATTAACTGTTTCTGACCTGTATCGTTGACAATGTAATCCACATCAACGTGACCTTTGTTTATGCACTCCATGACCTTCCTGATGCCATAATAAAGGAACTGCTTGTCGAAGGAAGCATCGCTTGCAGCAACCGTCGGAGACAGAAGTTCGGCACACTGGTGTTTGAGGCAGAGTTCTTCGAAGTCCACCGAGTGTTTTGTCCTTGAGCAGTTGCCATCGTCCTTGAAAGATTTGCACAGCTTCTGGAGCAACATGGTCTGGAGAAAGAGGAATTTGTCTGAGTTTTGGATTTTGCACCACTTCATATTTAGACTGACCATGTCGTTGTTGATCATTTGTTTGGAAATTATTTCTCAAAAACTTTAATTGCTTCAATTTATTGTCAATCAAAAGGCTTTGTATGCACTCATTTGTTGTTTTTATCTTTTATTTTTATTTCTTAATCAAAACGCTTACGAATGCATCAGCAGATTTTAAGATCAAATTGACAATTAATTGTAAAACAACCAAGAATTTCAAGTTATTCAATCAATTTATATTAATAATGACAAATCTCATTAACAACCGTGTCCGTCTGTCCCATGCAAGGGTCATGCGGTGCAACTTTGGGGAAGAGCCTGTTGTCGCAGTCGGAGAAGGACATGGAAAAACTGGTGCTGCTCTCAACGATGCCACTGTTCGACGTCAACTCGTCGTCCGCCTTGTTGTTCCAGTTTCCACACAAACCGCTCACCTGGAAGGAGTTCGTGTGGAATGAAGGACACTGATGTGGTGGTGAATCACCATTTTTTTAAAGATTATTAACAAATAATTTAACAAATTTATTTATTAATTTATTTTGACAAATAATGTTTTTAAAGTTCTTAATGTAGTATTTTTTAAATAGTTAATATTTGTGACCTAATTTAATAGCAAAAATATAATAATATTGTTAATAATAATGTAATAATATATTAATAAGTTAATAATAACAATAATGTAATAATAATATAATATAATAATAATAAATATAATTATTAATTTGAAATAACATTTCTACAATATATTCAGATAAAATATGGTGCTCTTTAATGTATGATTATTATATGACGTTATCATTCATCATAATAACATTAATAATAATCATCATAATTTATGATAATTATGGCCACCTGGGAGAAGTAAACCTCTCCAAGTCTGACATCAATTCCACCAAGAACTTCGACCTTCAACTGCTCATCGTCACCTTGAACGACGACCTGCCACTCGGTGATGAGGAAAGCCACGAGGTCGGTTTCGATTGGCTGCCTCTCTTCAGAGATGCTGACCCCGTCCAAAGTGACCTTTGTCCTTCCTTCATTCAATCTGACCTCCACTGTTGTCGATTTGTTTGACTTGCTCAGCTTGAACTTCACCAATTTTGGCTTTGTGAAGATGGAGTTGGAATTTCCCATGGTTTCAGTTTCGACTGTGATGCGCAGGGATTTTTCCTGGATGCAAAGTGAAACTTGGTTGGATAAAAGTTAGTTGATGACAAGATTTTAAGAAATTAATAAATAAAGCAATTTTAATCTAATATGATATTAATTAATGATTAATAATTATTAATTATTTAAATAATTAATTAATTAGTAAATAAGTATATATTAACTTTGATTAATTTTATAATAATTATTATTTAACAATCATTAATTTATAATTTAATAATGACAGAGGATGAGTGATGTAATGACGAATAAAAATGATTTTAAATTTATTTAATCATAAAAATGTATTACATTTAAAATTGAAATCATAGAAACCTCGTCGTCATGCTGCACAAGAATATATTCGCAAGAAGGTCCGTTGTGTGAATAAGAATAACCATCGAATGTGATCACCTGGTTGAGTCCAAAAACAGAACACGTTTTGGGACAACCAATCTTCGTGCAAGTCCACGATCCAAATATGCAGGTGCTACAGGTAAATGTTCAATAATACAGGTAACGTTTGCCTTCTCAGGTTGTAATCGCATGCGGAAAATTTGATGTTTTACTCAGTAACACGAACAAAGACCGGTGAAATGTTAAATATTTGCAGTCAGAATATTTTAGTTGCAAGAGGTTATTAATGAAACTAAAAGCGATATTATTTCATAAATAAGTTTATTTATTTGTTTATTTATTTATTTAATAAATAAGCTTAGTTATGGAAATATTATTACGTTCACAAAGAATTAATTAATTAATTAGTAAAGCATAACTAATAAGATTAATAACGATAACTAAGTGCAACTACAACTACTACTACAAACCAATTGTTGCAGTCCTTCTTTACAACTTGTCCGGCATCGTACGTGATGCCGTCAAAGACACAAGGGCAATCACTGGGCCGGTAACACTTATCCCCTTCTTGAAACAACCCTGGCTTGCACTTGCACCCAGGGTACTTTTCCTCGTGGGGGCAGGGTACAATCCCCATCATGTTGCTGCAACTGGGGTCACACGGAGAGGTCAACTCAGTGTATACCATGTCGGGATTTGAACACGTCTCATCTGAAGGTTAATATGTTGCAATTACATGTGTCGTTTGTAACAAAAATAATTCAACTGCAAAAACTTTAAAATTCCAAATAATTAAACAAAAATATTGTTCCAATTAATTAATAATTTTCTAAGTGGAAAAAATACTTCATTACAAATGAAAATTAAAAGTTCAGAAAGCGAAACCAACTCACGGCAGAAATCCTCCCTCCTCCACTCAAAGACCTCACCCTTCCTGGCACATTCGGCAGCATATTGTCCTCCATGTCTACACGTGACTTCGGCGACATCGCTCTTGTTGTTGACGCTTTTTGTGCAAAACTCAGTCAAGCATTTGTGGAAGAACAGCCTCACGTCGACCTGTTCATTTGAGATTTTTATCGGTGGATGATGGAGGCTGATCGATTGTTGTTATGAAATATTATTTTTTATCACCATCATCATCATTATCATTATTATTATTATTATTACTTTTATTATTATTACTATTATAATTATTATTAATATTATTATTATTATTATTATTATCATTATCATTATTATTATTATTATTATGTTTGTTATTATTATTATTATTATTATTATTATTATTATTATTATTATTATTATTATTATTATTATTATTATTATTATTATTATTATTACTGCTATTATTAATATCACGATAACCTTGTCGTGACATTTGGAGAAAGGATATCCTTCAAGGAAGATGCAAGTTTCCACGATTTTCTTTTTCACTTCTTCCTTGAGATTTTCGAAAGTCACTTCTTTCGCCTCCTTGCATTTCTGAAACGTCATTAATCCTAATATTAATAATATTATTTTTATATTAATATTTTTTTAAGAAAATAATTATATTGTTGAAGTTATAATTTCAATACCATAATTAAGCGAAAATATTTGGAATTACAAGATTATGGTGTGCAGGTTGGACGAATGGGTTGCGTTCCTGCATTAATTCCTGCGGTAATGGCAACAATCGAAATGTGTCGTGTTCGAAACCCAGCTTGCATTGTCACAAACGCCCTTGTGAAGAAGCGCTATATAAATGGTTGACAAAAAGCGCTTCTGACGCTATGCATAATGCGCTACATAAATGAACTACATAAGTTAAATAAATGAACTAAACAGATAATCTAATTAAAACCCTGTTTGTAAACTGTTTAGTCATTATTACATTTCAACTTTGTGAAAATAACAGGCATTGTAACTGTCGCATGATTGGATGACCATAATTGTTATTATTTTAAAATAACTTATCAGTAAAAATAATTTTAATTATTATTATTAATTATAATAATTATTAATATATTATAATAATTAATATATATAATTAGCGGTTAAATGGTAGAAATTGCTCACCTGGAATGGATCAGCTTTCCAATGTTGCATGAATTCAACCATGGATTTCTTGTCCGTGAAGTCATCTTGCGAATGTTGAATTAAAAAATATAAAAATATATAAATAAATAAATAATTACTGGGGACTAATTAATCAAATATTAACTTATTTACTTATTATTAATTAGCTTATTAATTCAATAAATCAATCAAACGCTCTTCCACAAGTGACTTCGCGTACCATTTATCAGCTGACTGAAGAATCCAACGATCATTTGAATGCTAACAACAACAATAACAACAACAACAATGACATTGTTGTTGTAATAACATTATTATGACATTTCAAAATCTCATCAAAGGGGTTTTATAAGCTACGGCAGGCTGATTGAAATCTCGCGTGTGTCCAATCATGCGTGTCGGCCATTACGACGTTCACGCTTCATTGAATGACATCGACATCTGATGGTCATGTCCTTTGTCACTTATGTGTGACTGCCAGATCGTGTGCCAAGTCCTGACGACGGCGATGTCGGTCGTGATGATGAAGAACACGACGATGACAACGATGATGATCACGATGATCATGACACTGGCAATGACGGTTTATAACGACGATGACGACGATGATGACGATGACAATTGTGATGATGACGACGATGATGACGATGACAATTGTGATGATGACGACGATGATGACGATGATGACGATGACAATTGTGATGATGACGACGATGATGACGATGACGATGACGTTTATGAAGATGTTTGCTTTCGGCAATGTTATGTTTTCCTTCCAAACAGGAAATGATATTTATCCATTAGAAGGAGAATTATTAAAATATTTTTTAATTTGTTTTTCCCAAATAAAATATTCGTTCTGTTTGTTCATTTTTTTTTATTATTAATATCAACAAATCAAACTAATGATAAATCAAACTAATTCATGTTGGCTTCCTGGTGTCAAACAATTTTGCAATGACGAGGTAAATAAATATATATTATTAATTTTCTTATTTGAAAATCATAAATACACTGGAAAGTTCCACGCATGGATGGAAGGGCGTATGGATGGATGGATGGATGGATGGATGGATGGATGGATGGACGGATGGATGAATGAATAAATTATTCATCAGGAGTTCTGGTGTCAAATGGATGGACGGATGGATGGACGAATGAATGATGAATG
>MPNW01001617.1:0-12277 GCA_011800805.1 Hirudo medicinalis
ATATGTTACTGTAATACTAACAATAATGTTACAGTAATACATTGCATTGCCTAACAACATCGATGCCTCTTAAGATTACATCAGCATTACATTGCATAATAATAGCAATAACATTGATAAATAATAACAATAATAATAATAATAACAATAATGCCGTGACCACTAAAACAATTATAAATAATTCACGGAATCTTCGGCCGATCTCCGTGAATGATTAACGAGGATCGACGAACCAACCTCCGGAGAATGGTAAGCCCTCTCCTGGCCGAGGGTGGCTTCGGAATGGAAGGGTGAGGAAGGATGACCGGCACCCCCTTCCAATGGCTTCTCAGCCTCAACGCCCACGAAGGTCTTGGCTTTTCCCAGTCTCTGCAATCTCGGGTGTTTCTCTGCAGGGCAGTTTTAGCGATGACTGTCATCACAACCATAACCATCATCATAATCATAACCACAACCAACATCACTATCATCATCATCATCACCACCACCACAACCAACATCACCATCATCATCATCATCATCATCATTATGATCACCATTGATTGAAGGATCAGATCCCACATTCTGAAGCCCCTTCTGACTCCCGTTCTCCTTCTTCTCTTGGACCGAACCGAGGTCTTCCCAGGACTCCTCGCGACCGGCCCCCTCGCTTGCCAGGCCCCGATCCTGACCCTGACCCTCGGCCGAAGAGGACTTCTTCCAAATGTTCTCGAGCAGGTTTTCGACGAGGAGGTTAGTGTGGAACTCCTTGTTGTTCAACCAGTGGGTGACGAAGTTCGACGGGCAGCAGCCGTCCGAGAAAGACCCGATGGTGGGAATGTCTGGAAGAGGAGCGAACGGGCAGATGGATGGAAGAGCGAGCGAACGGGTGGATGAATGGATGAATGAATGGATGGATGGATGAATGAATGGATGGATGGACGAATGGTGCATGACCGAACAAATCGCAAGCTCATCCTCACCGGCGCCAAAGTCAATGGAAGCAGCCAAGTGGAAATGAAGTTCCACTGCAACGTCAGAAGGGTGGTTGCAATGGCGATGGTTTTCGGTGTGTGAGCGGTCAGTTCCGTGCGATTGGTGGACGAGGTCGGACAGGCTGTGACCTTGTCTGCGCTTCTTCTTGTGCAGCACCTTCCTGCAGCCAACAGAAAATCAGAAACTCCATGCTCGACCAATCAGAATAAGCGCAGGTCGGTCTATTTAAAACCATCATCGACGACGATGACGTCGCCACCTCTGGTGCAATTCCACGTTTATTGTCATAAATTTTAAATTATTGAAATAATTTATTCTACAATTTGATTAATTAAATATAATTAAATGTAATAAAATCATAATTAAATATAATTAAAGCCGATCGTCGTCGTCGTCGTCATCACGTGCATCGATCTTTGATTGATTTAAAGCCTGTCATTGCACGACGTACGTCGCACGCATCGGAGTCAATCAACACGAGGTCGACAACCTGATGTGGGCGAGTCTTTGAACGAGACGGTGCTTGTGGTTGTGGTGGTGGCTGTTCCTCCTCGAGCCCGGCTGCCCGAAGGCAAAGCCCGAGTGGAGGGTCTCGTTGGCTTGACGGGAGTCGAAGAGGCCGTCGTCCGGAAGGAACGTCTCGCACCAGATCCGACAGATGGCGTCCTTGCAGGAGGTGAGGAGCATGTTGGCTAGAATGCCCCTGTTGGGAGTCAAGGATGGTGTTGACTCGAGCGTCATCATCGTAATCATCACCATCGTCGTCATCATAATCATAGCCACTATCATCATCATAATCATCGCCATCATCATCATCATGATCATCGTTGCATTGATTGTCACCATAATCATTTCCACATAGGATAATCATCGTCTTGTCTTCCTAGCAGGCACTCGAGCAAGCACAATGACGCAAGAACGCACAAACCTCTGAATGTATCGCGACGTCTGCCTCCAGGAGAACCCCGTGACGGTCCTCGGGTGGGCGACGTAAACAAAGGAGAATGAGGTCGAGTCGACCCGATTCGAGGTCACAAACTCCTGCGATGGTTTGGAGACTGAAAACAACAAGCATCAAAGCTGATGATAACAATAATAATAAGGTAGCTGACACTTAATGATGATCACAGTGATGATGATGATGGTGGTGATGATGATGATGGTGGTGGTGATGATGATGATGATGGTAGTGGTGATGATGATGATGGTGGTAGTGGTGATGATGATGATGGTGGTGGAATGCCAGTGGTAATGTCTTGGAACCAACCTTTGACATTTTCATACCAAATCTTCACGAGCCTGTCGTTCTGAAATGCGACGAACGTTTTTTAAGATGTCAACAACAAACAACAAACAGACAAACATCTCTCGACAATGATTCGTCATTCGACCACACGACATAATCCCAAAACGTGTCGCCACGGTTACCGGCCACGAACTCTCACCTTTCCGGCCGTTGCAAACAGCGAGCCGTCCGAGGAGAACTTCATCATGACGACGGGATTGGCCAGCGCCATCTTCCAAATGCACTTCCACTCATTGGAGAAGATTTCGTCGTCCGGCATCTGACTCCCCGTCGAATGGCGCGGCCCGTTGCTTTCCGGGTCGCCGATGAAGAACCCCGACGGTCGGGGTTCGTGGGGGTTCGGGTCGAAGGTCGTGGTGATGTCCGACTCCTCCCATATCTGGAGGGTCCTGCCACTGGAAATGAGCAGACGACCCCCTGCAAAGAAACAAGGCAATGGTGACGATGATGACGAACGTTGTGATGGCACCGACATTACCGAAGGAATTCCACGTCAGCACTTCTACGTCTTCCTCCAATGTGATCAAACTCGTTTGCGACCACTGGTAGTTGAGAGTCTAAGGAATTTATACGAGCTTATTATCGTGTCAATTAACCGAGACCCTAATTAGTATTACCGATTTACAATTACATTAATTATGCTAATTTATGTTAATCGACGTGACATCGACAATGAACATTTTTTGGACCTTCTTTCCTTCTGCTCTGATGACGGGCACTGGCTCGAAAATCCTCACCTTGTTGCCGTAGCTGGCCACAATCTGGATAACGACATCGGAATATTAAGATTAGATGGCAGCACGAGCACGTCATTGTCGTACGTCATTGTCGGGCAGTAGGTACGACGATGATGATGATGATTACTACGGTCAGGTGGTCAATATGCAAATGCGAGTGCATCCTGCTTCACTAAAAATTGATTGGTCTCGTCCACTCCGTTCCACTCGATTCGCTACGGGGGTCTGTCCGCTAGCTGCATCGTCGACGTGACGACAATCACGGAGTCTTTTCATCATCATTGTCGTCATCATCGTCATCGTCGTCTCACCTTTCCGTAGTCCTTGCAGCAGCTGAGGCAGGTGAGTTCCGAGGTGTAGCCCAGCTCGGTGCCCGAGATGATCTGGACCCGGTTGAACTTTCCGTTGAGGATGACGATGTTGCATCCCGCTGCATAAGCCTGGCAAGATTGTTTGGTCGATCGTCAAAATTTAATTCACAAACAATTACTCCGAACTGAACTCTAACAGTTCAGCTGGAACGATGAAAGCAATTTTCCAAAATCTTCATAAAAAAAATGTAATATTTCGAAACGGCGAGCGACTTAAGGTCGGGGTCGCACGTCTCGAGAGGATGCCGTAGAAACGTGAACGATGAAGACGAGCAGACGACGATTATTCTCCGGCATCATTCGAGATCGGCTGAAAAATAAATGACCGACCGGGAATGAAGTCGAGCACTGCGCTCGGCCACCGATCGGCCCGGCTCGGCAAAAAGCGCACGACTCGATGAGAATCGAAAACGTTATTTTGGCTTCTAAATCCCCGAGCCGTGATTGGACAAAATACGAGAAGGCGACGTTTTTGTTTTTCCGAGGGCAGCGGAGAAAGTCGCGACGATTTTGATTGTGATGATGCGAGATCATTTTTACTCAAAATGAAGCTAAACTTTTACAAAATATCAATTCCAAGAGCACTTGTGGTGAATCCCATTAGCATATGTGTGACCTGTCATCACCATCACCATCATCATCATCATCAGCCTCATCATCACCCTCACCATCTCCATCATCATCATCATCACCATCACCATCATCATCATCATCAGAAAAAATAGAAAGACAACAGTGAAGTATCGAAAATGAAAACACGAATGTTAGAGATGCACACACATGTAATCAACATTAATTGAACAGGTGGCAGTGATCGCCGTGGTGATGAATGCGATGGTTACTTTTGGTGATGAATGTGATGGCAATGATGATGATGACGACCACAACTTCATCAGGCATCAGATGGTAATTCCCATAAATAAGATTGCATTAACTTCTACTCAGGTTCGAGCGGGTCATGCGTGACCTTAAAATGGGCAAAACAACAACCGACATTTGTTATTGTTTACTTGCGTGTCGTTCGCCATGCCATCGATCCATCCGCGTCTACGTCCATTCATCCGTCCATCCATCTCTCTAATCATCCATTCTTCACCAACCATTCAATCATTCTCATCGTGGGTGAGCAAAAGTCCCCCAAAACCAGACAGAGAAGCAGTATCAGAGAATCGGACCTCGGGGAGTTTCAGAGAAAATCAAAAACTGCAATCAAGTCTGACCGGATCAAACAGGATGGCCTGCACGACCGGGGAAAGCAAACAAACGACCGGATTCGTCTGCCCGACGGCAGTGCCGTCATTATCGTCGTCGTCGTCACGGCTGTATGCAGTGATTTTTACTCCAATTCTTTCAATGGCGACGTGACTACTACCATCTAACAACTACATTGATTTCGATTGTTACTGCAACAACAGTATCAACATCAACAAAACGACACACACAAACCTACGACATTTGAACATCCCACGAAGTTGCCGCAAAAATTTAGAAAGTCGTATCGACGGCCAATTTATTTTCCCTTACGGGTCGATCTATCCATCCATCCATCATTCATTCATCCATCAATTAATTCATTCATTCGTTCGTACTACGGTCACTAGTCCATCAAATCATCCAAGTGCCCATTTCTCTCCTTGCAAACTCACTCAGGTCGACCTTCAAGCACGTCATTCGTCGTCCTCAATAAGCTCGACTAAGCTTATCGGGTGATACGAGCAGAACAAACTCGAACGCAGAAATGGAGCTAAAGACTCGGACTGAAAAAACAATCAAATAAAAAGACAGTCCAGCAACAACAACAACAGCAACAACAGATTAAGGACTAATTCAACCCTGACACTGGGCTGACCCCAAGCAGAAGAGAGGATTTAGATTCACATTTCGTTTAAGACGAAATTGGCTTCGTCGATGATTCCTATTGGGTGCATTTGGACGCCCATCGACCGATGGATGACGAAGAAGCCCAGACTAAACGTTATCTGGTATTGATTTTGAAGAGAGCATTCGGCAGGACGAACGAGCGAGTTTAAGAGATATATTCCGTGCAAACAAGATCGGACATGGATTTGTTGACTTTCGTGAGGCTCGCATCGCTTCTCGTTTTAAAAGCAGACGCGTCGTGACAGAAAATAGGTGGTGATGTCATCGGTGATGTCATCGGTGATATCGTCGGTGATGTTAAGCCTTCAAATATAGCGACATCGACGTTCTTATTTAAGAGAGTTTTTCTGTTTCCCAGCCATAAGCGAGGCCGTGCTCGTACCTTTGTAATGTTACCGATGTCATCGGTGATTGTAACAACAATAATGATGAGGATGAAAGAACCTCCTCCACAATTTCCTGCATGAACAAAATATTAACGGACGACGCTCTCCCATGTTCAAAACCTAGCTTTTACCTCTCCTTCTTTGCAAGTTTTCATGGCTTTCACTGCTCTTAACAACAACAACAACAACACATCCCAGACAAAGGATCAAACTCAATTTAGTTGCATAACACAATAAGTTGTGTAACTTCTGAATGAGTATCACCAGAGTTTTCTTTTGTAAAAAAAACTTGAGTTTCGGTTTACGTTTTTGCGTGCATAAGATGGCCTCGAGGAATGAATGAACGAGATGTAATGAAACGAGGTCCGTCCGATACTTGTAAATTTCGGCACGAATAAATACTCACGAATAAATCTTTCCTTGTAAAACGATTAAAAGCGAATCAATTGAAATATCACCACTGAGAAATCAAATAATCAGACGATAAAATCAGAGGTGGTCGACATGGGTTTTAGAAGCGCCGTGCTACGGCTGTCGGTGTTGAAAGCAAAAGAAATAAAAGATCACAAGAACGAAAATTACTCGTAATTGTGCAATTATTAATTAACTGCTCTCGCAGACGTGCGACACAGATGCTTCAAAAAAAAAAAATCTGGGTGAGTAAAAATTGACTTGCAGTTCAAAACAGGTGCACAGAAGTTCTCCTCTAAGTAGTAAAGTTGCATTCGTGAGAAGATTTCATATGTTAAATTCCAAAATATTTCTTAAAATTATTTTTGATCCATACTTCAGCTTAGGATGGCTAATTGCTTAAAACCATTCAAACCTTGTATATGCTTGAAATAATCATCTAATAGCCATTATAGTCACTTTATTCACACATAAATGCAGTAAATTTTAAGTTAGCTGGAGCCAAGTTTTCATTTATAAACTCTTCACTATAAACCCAGGTTATTGTCCAGATCAACTTCAGACATTCTTCACTAGCTCGAAATTATTAACAAACAAGTCAAACTCAACACATCACTAGTCTAATAAAATGACTAAAACAATTAACTGCGAAATTAGAAAAAATGAACGCAAACTGACCGTAAAATGTTGTCCGTCGATGCTTCCGACAGCAAAACATTTGTTCCCGTCGTTGGAGGCCCCAGTGAGGACTTGGTGGAGATTCATGGTGTCTTTTGGTGGATGGGCCTCTTCACCTGCTTGTTGCAGTCAGATGATACCCACGGGAAAACATGAAATTCTTGTAAGAACGTCTTCAAGCAAAACACACTTGCTCGAGTCACAAACTCACGTATAACTATCGGGAATACAGGAAAATGTTTAAGAATAGAGGTACGATTCTGTTCTGACTTCTTTGAGAACCAGTATCTGCCCACTCACAACACTGGCTTTCACAGGTTAAGAGGTCGTATGGATCGCTATTATTATTATTAACGGAGATACGCATGTTCGCAATTGTTAATTCATCGGTTGTGATTTTTTTTCAAAATAATTTAATTGAAATAATTTATTAATTTAAAAATTTATGTGCCAGGTTTAATGTTAAAAATCCAGTAAGTTATTTCGAAACAGTGGACGAGTTAAAAAGCGTAAGCGAGAAGTTAGACACAATAAGTGCGTGAGAAATCATTATTTGTTCTTGATTAAAGTCATTTTTTTCAAATAATATGTTTTAATCCTATGGTTTTATGTTTGTGATGAACGAGTGTACAAATTTAAGTTTTTAGAATTTCCTTAACCCCGACAGCAACGCTATTCTTCATACCTGGCTTTCTGGAGCATAAAACACATTTGTAAAACTGTTTGTAATTCTGTTGTTTTTCTTTAAAAAAAAAAAAGCTGTGGCCATATTTCTCGCTTCTAAACTCTAATAAAACTTATTTATAAATGCTTAATTATTATTTGTTCGCTAAGTGACTCTACCGATTGTGAAATAGTTTAAACTAACTTGAAATGGCATTTAAATCAAAGTTTATAACTTTGATGATTAGGACGACCTTCGCCTGAAATACACAAATATTTTCGTCAAATTACGACCTAATCCAACTATTTTTCTTAGATTTTAAAACATTGATTTCTACTTAATATATCAATTACAAGTGAGAAATAAACTTGAGAGAGAGGACGAGATGAAATGGGAAGCATAAGTATCTTTGTTGTTAAATACTGTGATTCGAATGTCCATTGAACAAGAAAAAGGTATCTATCGTGATTTCACAATAACTGCAAAATTAACAAAATTAAAATCATTCATAGTTTTAATGGCACAACTTTAACAATAGTTTTGGCACTCGAAACAACAAATCCAGAAAAAAAGACAAGCCACGCCAGAGTCACCAGTCATGACATTGTACAGACAGCTGTGTGACAAAGGGTCACAGTTATTGACCCCTTGATAATTGTCCTGGTTGTAGGCCAGTCCCACGGCATAGAAAGGACCCCCATTCTGAGTATTCTCTTTCAGGCCCGGGTCTAAAATTTCAGGACAACAGGGAGGAGGGATGCAATTGTGAAAGCTCGCCTCGGTTGAGCCGAGAGACCAGGGACTCTTGAAGGCAGATCCAAATGAAGTCTTGAAAGGGGCAGTGTTACTGCTGGTGATCGTGTTACTGGCTATTCCAGGACCCTGGTATAAAGAAAAGACGTCTTGATCAGGAGGGAACATGGAGAAGTCCTCTTTGTCTCTCGTTTCGCTGTCTGGAGACGAAGGAGATGCAATGCTAATGAAAGAGGTGTTGGCGGATTGACTGGAGACGCCGGATCTGAGGTGATTGGTAAATGACTGGTGGCTTGGCCTCGTCAGAGTCGTTGCAAACGTTGCAACTGGCTTTGGGCAGCTTGTTTCGTTACTTTTCGTTCCTGCGCGCAAAGACTTAGATTCGTGGTCATTTTTTCTCGGCAGTTTTGCATCCAGGCATCGTTGTGAACATGTGACGTACTGACAAGCTTCAGGAGCGGCCCTTCTCTCAATCGAGCTGACAGTTTCGGTCGGCCCAGAAAAGCCCATTGTGCTGCTGGGGTAATTCCAGTTGGAAAGCAATCCGGAACAAACAGAACCCAGATTGGAAGCAGTTGATGAGGTACTAACGTAAGATTTTCCTGATCCTGCGATCAACTGAGGTGACGAGACAGATGAAGTTATGCCGTTGCTCGAAGTACTGCCGCAGGTACTTGTAGACGTCGAAGATGGCTGTCTCGCCTCCTTGCGAGACTTTTTAGTCTTGTACCTGTGATTCTGAAACCAGATCTTGACCTGAGTCGGTGTCAGCCCTATGAATCCAGCCAAATGCTCCCTTTCTGGTGCCGAAAGATACTTCTGCTGGCGAAACCTTCTTTCCAGCTCGTAAATCTGCGCCTGACTGAAGAGAATTCTTCTCTTCCTACGATGGTTGAAGCAGAATTGAGGATGGATGGAAGGACTTGGAAATGGAAAGCGCAGCGGACCTTGGCTCTGGGCAGACGATGCCGTTCCAGAAAATCCAATTTGTGCAGGATCTGAGTAGCTCGAAGCAAGTGTCATCGGTAATTGATATCCGTTTGAAGCTCTTATCCATCTGGAAACTGAAATGGAATTTCTGCGATTTAAAAAAAAAAAGAAAAAATAATTTTGTTTAATGCACAAATGATAATGACAATACAATGTCAAATATTTAAGAGACCACCGGTGCATGACAATGCGACGTAGTACATTCCGTTATAGTATTGTAAGCTAAACACATGTGGTTCAAATTCTGCAATGACATTGAACTTATGAACCTTGAACTTATTGACCTTAAACTCGTTAACCTTGAACTTGTTGACCTTAAACTTGTTAACCTTGAACTTAGGCTTAAATTTAAAATGTTTAAAAATTATTTCCACTTTTAGATATCATACATTAAGGCCTTACTGTTGAAAAACTTTGGATCCGGCGATACGAAACTTGACCAGGTGCTACCATTTTTCTTTTGGGGGAAGACGGCACTGTCGAATCCGTAAGTATCAGGGAAAGTTCCATTCTGTCCGAGGGGTGTCGAGAAGGTTGAATTGTAGCCTGTCGGAGAATTCGTTCCGTAGATGTTGCCAGCGAAATTGGCTGTCCCGAAAATAACAGTAAATNGAAACAATAACATTCAGATAACATCGATATTCGGATAATTATTCAAATTCACTTTAATTAAACAAGTATAATTAAGACTTTTTGTTTCAAATATTTTACCTGCTACCAGGTTATCCATATCAACGAGATTGTTGGCAAAGGCATCGGTAGCCTTCCCGAAGCCGAAGAAGTACCCTGGACTCTCGCAGAAGGCAGTGCTCTGTATTTGAGGGAGCAGACCAGAGGCGGACCCTCTCAACTGACTCGAGGCCGGGTCTCGAGATCCAACCGAAGACATGTCTCGAGAAGTACACGAGGCAAGGGCAAATGAAGATTGGTAGCCGCTCTGCAACCCTGAAGCCGACGGAGTTAAGATGTCCGTGACTTTGAAGGAATTTGGGGATATGAAGGCCGACGGTGAAGTCTCCACCGGCCTGCTAAGAAGCGAAGAAACGGTCGAAGCTTGAACGGAGGTCTGGTGGTCGGTCGAATAAGTGGCTGTTGGTGCGACCGTGGCGGACGAAACTTTGTCGTTGGGAGTGGACTTTTTGCTGAACATGGTCGATCAGAGTTGAGCTCGATTGAGTGCAGTAGATGAATGGATGAAGCTAGGATTCATTCGTTATTGTCATCAGGTGTCAAATGTCTAGTTTAAGTTGATCGTAAATTTACAAAATCCAAAGTAAACCCTCCGAAAAAAGGTTACAACAACAACAGCGAGGGTTTTCTAGAGTTTTAACCAGAGACTTCCGTAGAAAGTTATTCTTAAACTTTAAATTTCTAGTCTGGCTCTTCTCCTTCCTCAAGTTGTAAGTCTTTTCCACTTGCTGGGGGAGGTTGACCCCCGGACGAACGGATGAATGAATGAGTCCTTTCCTCGGTCGAGAGGGCTCTCCATTACTTCTCAATTTCAGCCTTCAATGGTCATCGATTGTCGCTTTTTATAGCGGCCCTATAGGTTCGACCGTCCGGACCACTGCGGTAAGAAAGGCGTCCCTATATTGGTGAAGATGTACAGTTAATATTTACTATCATTAAATACTGTTTTATTTTTGGAAAAGTTTTATTTTTATAAATCGGTTTATCGGTTATTTTATTAAATCGGCGAAAATAATATATGGTAATATATCGAATGATATATGGTAATATTATTTATTTTAAATTAATGTCTGCCCAATGAGATTCACTCTTTTCGTAGATTCGTTACTGGCCACGCCCTCCAGTGGAAACGGATTCCATTGCGATGATTTGATTGGCCAAACGCTCGGAACATCTTCGGCTCTGGATTCTATTGGTCAAGAACATTTACAGTCCCAATTTAAGATAATAAAAACTGTTTAAAAAAAAAAACCCCGCACATTTACAAATATATTGTCACGTGGAATTAATATTTACCATGGACTAACCAATATTGCTATCGATCATCATCCTTGTCACCATCCTTGTCATCATCGTCATCCTTATCGTCATCCTTGTCATCATCCTTGTCATCATTCTTGTCATCATCCTTATCATCATCCTCATCATCATCATCATCCTTGTCATCATCTCCACCATCGTCACTATCGTCCTTATCATGACCCGACCAATTGATACAAGCGGCTCTCAACTGAGGTAATGATGTGGGAACATTAGGCCATTAGGCACACCCGGAAGCTCTCCGTGTAAAAGTGAAGCACCATCGAAACTGGTCTCATAACTTAGGACCACAATCTCGGACAGCACCCTGCCTTGGCGCTTCATTTTTTCTCTCCATTGGACGTCTTCATCGTCGTCATCGTCTTCATCATCATAGTCGTCATCATCGTCGTCTTCATTAGTGTTTATTTCGCGTCATCATCCTAATCATTTCATAAAGAAAGAAAGAAAGAACGAACGAGGACGAGAGTTGAAATTTGAACCTCGATTAAAAAAAAATGAAGAAGCACAAGATGCAAAAGGGGACTCAGGCATACCGACAAAAACATGAAGACGGAGAGGGACAGAGAGGGACAGAGAGGGACAGAGAGGGACAGAGAGGAACAGAGAGGGACAGAGAGGGACGGAGAGGGACGGAGAGGCAGGGACCGAGCGGTAGCAGTCAAGGGGACCAGGTTGATGACGTCATAATTTTATGTAATGCAAACAAGCGTTCGTGCGCTTGACAAACAATCAGTGGAGACTTCAATCGCCTTCACTATCACTTCATAGAGAGTTGATGGAAGGCTGGAGAGACAGATGGACGAGTGAGTGGTCGATGGGTGGTTGGATGGATGAGTGGGTGATCTGGATAGGACAGATGGATAAGTGGATGGTTTTGGATGGAAGACATAGCTCATGGATTGAATGAAATGGATGGATGAAATGCTTTGCTGCTGCTGCTGCTGCTGCTGCTGCTGCTGCTGATGATGATGATGATGATGATGATGATGATGATGATGATGATGATGATGATGATGATGATGATGATGATGATGAGTGATGATGATGATGATGATGACTGATGATGATGATGATGATGATGATGATGATGCATGATGACACTGATGATGATG
>MPNW01001617.1:12946-20446 GCA_011800805.1 Hirudo medicinalis
GATAGTGATGATGGATGATGATGATGATGATGATGATGATGATGATGATGATGATGATGATGATGATGATGATGATGATGATGATGATGATGATGATGACGACTACGATGATGATGAGGACTGAAGCAAATTATCATCATCATTTTCTTCGTCGTCGTCGTCATCATCACCTTACATTGCCTGCACACGAGCATGGGAACTCCGGTGGGCAGAGCGGCTTGTGGTGTGTAAATCACTCAGATAAGCTGTTTGCTCCGAGCCCGAAATCCTTTTCTATCATTTGCCTAGACCCATTAAATCATCTCCTCCTCTCCTTTCTTCATCGCTCGTCCATTCATCTTTCTCGTTAATTTTTTGCATCAGGTGATCCGTCAACAGGTGAGAGTTCGTTTGATCGGCGGACGTAGCATCAAGAAATTGTTGTCTCAATTTAGATTAATCGATAATTTTGTTTTTTATTTAGGATTTGTTGATGAGATCGATTATGAGACATGTTAGTCTGCTTTGGGGAGCCGATCGTCGTCGACAATCACCGGCAGAAGGCAGCCCTCGCTTGTACTTGAACCACCGATAAAATCAAAGACTGGATTCAACGACCCACATTAGAAGTAATTTTAACAAATTCCAGGTGTCGTCCTCCCAAAAATCCGTCAAGAAAATCTGACCAGTGAGTCTAATTGGCCAACAATGACTTAATTCTGGAATGTTCGGTCTTGTTTCACGTGTCAAAGAGTCCTTCATTGATTGGCTGACAACCAGCACCAAGGTTTCAGACAATGGAGTCTGTAATGCCGATTAGCCATTACGCTCAGGCCTGGCATACTGAGTAGGTTTTAGAATAGAATTTAGTTCCTGTACAGAATGTCTGAACATGATTTATTGGGATGCGATTTATTTATTTATTTATTTATTTATTCATATATTTATTTATTTATTTATTTGATTAAAGTCCGTTGCATGACTAAGATGGCTTGGACTATAGAATTTAGCTCTTGTACAGAATGTCTGAACATATTTTATTGGGATGCGATTTATTTATTTATTTATTTATTTATTTATTTATTTATTTATTTATTTATTTATTTATTTATTTATTTATTTATTTATTTATTTATTTACTTATTTATATATTTATATATTTGTTTATTTATTAGATTAAAGTCCGTTGCATAACTAAGATGATTTTGACTTTATTGTGATGCGATATTTTTAAGAACCTAAATATCGAGGATTGTTCTTCTTACGTCAGCAGGTGAAAATTCAACCCGATGAGAAAAATTTCGACTTGAAAATGTGAATATTAATATCGTTAAAGTATATTTATTTATTTTCTAAAATATTTTTCCAATTTAAATTGTTCAAATGCGCGGTAATTTATAAAAAATAAATTTAAATCAAAAATCAAATCGAGGTTGTTTTCATCGATATTGTTTTCTGTCCGTTTCTCGCGTCGTGTTCGAAATTACATCATTGATAAATGTCATGGGTTAAAAATAGTTTATTCGTGTAATTCAACAAACCGATGTAATTAAATGACATATTAATGTAACTCGACAACATTTCATGGCTTTACATAGAATGAAGTTCTGGTTAGCGGTCCTGGCTTCAATATTATGCTCCTACTGTGAAACATCCCTGGCTACCTTCGACATGACACTGGGACATGCCCAATATCTGGCCGATCATCTGACAGATCAAGAATGCAAAGAATTGATGGTGATATTAGTGCGCTACCCGTCAGTCGACGATGTTCCAAAGATATCTTGTCTCAGAAACTTCTTGATGTGGGATAGAAGTTCTGGGAGAGGCCAATCCAGTGTGGTGCTGAGGATTCCTCTGAAGAGGGTAGGAATGGATCGTCGGGGTGTCTAACGATGCTAAATTATCTAGTTATTAATGGCTGAATCGTCTAGTTTAATAAATCACACGAATGAGAAGAGTAGTTGTCATGACTTGATAGCAGACGACCAGGAATAATAGTATTAAATAAGGACTTATCCTTAGCCTATAATAACTAGCAATGGCGGGTAATGCACATTGCGTCTGGCACGAATGTAGACCGGTTAGTTGGTGCAAACCTTGTCCTTTGTCAGATTGGCAGAGAGGACCTGGCAAACGATTTGGACAAAATGGTAGAGAAGGAGATGGCATTCCGTTTCGAGAACTCTCCTTTCCACGTCCGTGATTCGATGCGCCGTGATCTTTCGCCGGGCGAAAAGGAGATGAAGATGGAAAGAACTTTGAACGAAATGATCGACGACTATATAAAAGAGTTTGAAGAAGATGATAAAGGTGAATAAAAGCATTAATAATCATTAATTATATTTAATAAGCGTTAATGATGAAGATATGTTACGCCTTAACTGACACTTGCAATGGATTGGCTAGGACATTACGACAGAAATAGTTGAGTTTTAAATAAAAATAATTAAATTAAATTGAAAACATCGCCTCCGAGTGAGCGACATGTTGGAAATCCATCGCCATTAAAAATTCTAAACTTGTTTTTTTTTTAACCGCCAGGTGCCATCGAGAGATTGACAGGCTTTAAGGCTTGGCATATTTTCCTGTTCACAGTAACCATATTTGCTTTTATAGCACTCAGTTATTCGGCATTTTTTTCGAGGATTAGATGCGTCCAGAATTTTAGCGAATGGCTGACAGGAAACGTGCCGGTTTATTGCTGCGGCATTTTGCCCAACAACATCGACAAGCCGCATTACGACCCTGAGATTCATACGCTTCACAGTAGCTACATTTAATATGAACATTTTATTCGTATAAAGTTTAAAAATATTTTATTTTTCAATTTTTAATTTTTTGATTAAAATTGGCTTTTTTTCTCGATGAATAAACGGCTGAAATAGCAATTGGTACGGATTTAATCGTTACGAAGCCCTGAAGCTTTTCTTATCGAGGCCAAGTCACGAGTGCATCTTTATCTTTTTATCTTTTACGATGTTGTTGCTAATTAATGTTCAAAAATATTAATGTTTTGATGCGCTTGCCATGCAAAATAAAGTGTACGCTGTGGCTATTTTTACTTTGCTTCATGGGTAAAACTCGTACGCCAGCTGGTTTATTCGTTATGCGAATCTCCTAAATCCAATTCTGGAAAGTTTTAAATTATGAAACATTTATGACGCCTCTAAAATAGTAGATTCCCAAAGATTAAGCGTCCTCAGTCACAAGGAATTAAAACACGCAAGTGGAAAATATTGGGGTAGTTTTTGGCTGCTGAGATTGTTAGATTTAAAAACATAAGAAATGATACAATAAAATCTTAAAAAATAATTTGGATTCATTTTGTTTCTTCCAAATCCGTGCATTAGAAGACCGACGCGCACTACTTAGCAATTGTTTGAAACGGGTGTAGTGCAGGAATTTCTTAGCAGCTTCTCGCTTTGGGAGCTTTTCCGTTCAATTTTTGTTTGAATTTCTCGAAAAATGAGCGAATTAAGAGGAGAAAAAAGGCCTCTCGTCCAGCAAAACAGCATCCTGGAGGGAATTGCAGCCGTTTTAATTGATCTAGAAGGCGTTAGCACTCCCAACTCATACATAAATGTAAGTGTGCCGGCTACGACTGCCATTTTGATGTTTTGCTTTGTACGAGATTTCTCGTCGTTTAGATCGTAATTGCTCGCATTTTGGAGACGTTTCTCGTCTGCAGTTTGATTATGTCAGGATTTTAGAAGAATTTTGGCTATTTTGATGATCTTTGGTTTGAACTTGCCTGGGCATGTAATCGCTTGTAAATGCTAATGGTTTTTGTCGAATGGCATTTTAAATGAACTTTTGTGTTGTTTTTCTGCTGTAAAATGCTGCAATGAATGGTTATTGTCTTGTATACATTAGTCCAGTAAGCATCATGGATTTTGCACTGATTGGAGGAGGGGTCACTTCCTTGTGCTTGATAAACATAGATCTGTGTTGCTTCGTGTGGAATAAATTATTTTTCTTGTTTCTTTTTTATTTTTTTTTATATGTACATAAATTGGCTGGGATCTGTGATAGATTTTGTTCAAAGTTGCAACTTGGAAAATTATCTATAACGAGTTGTTGACTGGTTTTTTATGTTTTAACATGGTAGGAGGGCTTTGTTTCTCACGTGAAAGAGAATCTGAAGAAATTTTTGGAGGACCACTTCGAGGATGAGGCTGTCAAATCATCTATTGAATCTCTTAGGAAGGTAGGCTCCTCCCATTTTCTGAGGCCTCATTAATATTTATGAATCTGACTCTTAGAGGCTGCATATCATCAGATTATAATATCAGTTTAGAAAAAAGACTAAACAAACTAAGCCACGCCCACCGACTCATTGCTTGATTGTTAATTGTGTGTTTGATGTGATATTAAAAGCATTTGAATAGGTCAAGAAGTGATTGACCGGACGGAGTGGGCGTGGCCCAATTTAAAATTAGAGCTGTTGCGAGCTGTCGGATGGCTGATATTAATATTAACGCTCGAGCTGTTGCCTTCTTAGAGGGAGATGAGGTTATTTGAGCTTGTGCCGTGCAAGTCACGAGTGATTAGATGAGTGAACGAGTGGATGGTTGCACGAGAAATGGTAATCAAGTGAGGTTGTTGTTTTACCAATTTCAGACCGGTGGAAAGATACCGGCAGGAGAAGACAAGGCCGGAGTGGTCTCGGCCATCTGCGGTCTTGTCGAGGCAGGCCTTGGATCAGAAGATTCCTTGCCCGAAGTGTCACATTCTGCCCTCTTGGAGGCGTTCTGGGCTGAGGCTTACAAAGAGGAAGATATCCAAGGAGAGTGAGTATCATGGTAATGATGCTGATGGTAGTGGTGTTGATGGTGAAAAATTTGGTGGTTATGACGATGATGGTGATGGCTGTGTATGTATGAGTTTATAATAACGGTACGACTGAACTGTTGTGAGAATGACACTGTTTTTAATTCCACGACATTGGGCAGTTCAATTCAGCTTTTGTACTTTTGTACTGTCCAGCTTGTACGAGGACGTGGTTCCACTCATGAAGGTGCTGACCTCCAACGAGGTGAAGGTCGTGTCCTACTCCTGCTCCACAGCTGCCCTCCAGAAGTTGTTCTATGCCAACACCAACCAGGGTGATGTTTCCCAGGTATCATCATCATCATCACCATCATCATCATCATCATCATCATCATCGTTGACAGCCTTGTAGTTGTCAAAATTGTTTCTGTATAAAATCTTTGTGAAGGGGATCATTTGATTTGTCAAACATCGTCGTTGTCGTATCCATAGACTTTACTAGTAGTGGTAGTGGTAGTTATGATGACGATGATAATAATAATAATAATAATTATTATTATTATTTATCGATAAAATCAATCGCTGGCTTTCCCCCAGCTCTTCTCGGACTTCCTTGTCCGCAAGAAGTCGAAGAGCAGCGGCAGAGAGGTGGCCGACGAGGTAAAGTTGCTGGTCAAGGAGAACCTCAAGATGGCGCTCAACGATGTCCTCTACATCACTCATTCTCTTGAGGGTGGGTTTTGTCGTCGAGTAGGTTGGGGAGGGTGGCCGGGCGGGCCGGACTGTGCCGACGCTCGAATAGTCTAGATCGTCGATCATAAGGTCTCGTGACGAGATGATTGTGCTAGTTGTCGTGGTGGTTATCGTAAATTATGTCGACTTACTAGTGCTTATCATAAATTATGTTAATATTTCAGCCTCGAAGGCAGCTGGGGAGCTGGGCATGAAGTCGTGCTTCGTCCTGAGGGACGTGGGGGACGACATCACGGAGGAGCAGCTACAATCGGGTTGGTCGGCGAGCTGTGGTTGAGTGCTCGTGTCTCGATGGTGTCGGTTGCCGGTTGCAATGGGTTTTGTTGTCAGGCATTGGTGCGAATTGAACTCAAGAATGAGTGAATGAATGAGTGAATGGATGGATGAGTAGATGAATGAATGAATGAGTGAGTGGATGGATGGATGAGTAGATGAATGAGTGAATGACATTAATTCCTGCTGGCATAATCCTCGTCCTATGGCCGTGTCAGTCGAGTCGGTCACGATAGTGATGGTGATGGGTCTCAATCTCTCCATTGTTGCAGTGCACGTCATTTCAAACCTGGATGAACTGACTGAAGACGACTTCGATGACGACGACGACGAAGACGACGACCTCCCACCTCCCAAGAGGGGTCGCCTCGACGATGACGACGACGACGACGACAACGATGAGGACAACGAGGACGACGAAGATGCCGAGGAAGAGGAGGAGGAGGAGGAAGAAGAGGAGGAATGAAATATGATTTGAGTCGTCGTCGTCATCGACATGTTTACAGAATGCGCGCGCGTTGACGATTGAGAACTGCTGTGACGACGACGACGATGACGATGATGATGATGATGTCAAGATGTTTTAAAACAGTGTTTCCGACCTTTACTGACTAACAGTTGGCTCTTATCCTAGATTATCCGATTATTATGTGTGTGTTGTTGTTGTCGTCGTTGTTACTATCCATGTTAGTGTCGTTGTTATTGTTATTATTATTATTATTATTATCATCATCATCCATGTTAATGTCGTTATTATTATTGTTGTTATTATTCATGTTAGTGTCATTATTATTATCATCCATCAATATCGGTTTCGATGTCCGAGTGCNCTGGCGGGACGTCATCGTCATTGTCGGCTGTCGAGCATGGCTTTCTAGTGCTCGTCGATGGCATCCTGTAACCTGTGAAGGTAATAATAATAATACTGTAATGGTAACACTTCGCGTAAGCACTGCTCGGAGTGCTCGGCCACTTGGGAGACGTTCTGTCGACGTCCCTGTGCGTGCCGGTTCGTCTCGGGTTTTCCGTGCTTCGTCGACCCCCCCCGATAGATAGGTTGCCGTTCTTAGACGCTTTGCATTCGCATCCTTTTTCGTGGAACGGGTGGATGGATGATGGGTGGATGTCGTTGATGGTGATGATGATTTCCGGTCGAGGCCGCTCGTCTCCGAAGTTCTGTTTTTCGTTCCGTTCGGCGTATTTTTGTGGGGTTTTTATTTTTAAGACTTTTGCGTTTAGTTTTGTTATTTTGTTGTGTTTTTCGATGGATTTCAGTTTTTCATTTAATTTATTCAAAAGTTATTTTTTAGAACTCCTACATTCAGTAGTTTCTAAGGGTCCTTTGGACGGCTGGAGGCTCGTTGGATGCACCTACTGAGCTCTTCATAATGTTCTTCTAACTTTAACTGACCTTAACTTATCCTAACTCAAGTCCAATGGAATGGGGAAGCTGGGGCATGTTTTGATTACAAGTTGGGTTGAGTTTGTAGAGGGGTGGTCTGCTTGTCAAAGTAGCTCGGTGTTGTGCTGTTGAGGTGAGATTCGAACTGGAACATCCTGGGGAGTCCTCGCTTATTGTGGAGCATTGGAGCTGTCAGAACGTCATAGGTTCTGGACTTGTGCTCCGTGTGGCAATGACCTGCTCCTGCAGCGAATATACATTGTTTCTGTCTGTTTTCCCTCGAGATGTGGCACCGAACGGAAGTCCGTTCCCACCCGGGT
>MPNW01001621.1:11656-24434 GCA_011800805.1 Hirudo medicinalis
ATTATTATTATTATTATTATTATTATTATTATTATTATTATTATTATTATTATTATTATTATTATTATTATTATTATTATTATTATTATTATTATTACTATTATTATTACCATTATATTAAATATTACCATTGGCTACGATAAAAGTTTTGATTTTGTTGGTAAAGCAACAAAAAAGTTCAGTTTGTCTCGATTTTCGATATTTTTATTCGACATGTTGACATTCGTAGTTCATAAAGTTTCAATATTCAAACAAAATTGATGCAATGAACTGCTCAGTAAAGCACACACAAGTCCACTCACCTCAGCTCAGAATGTCACTCCCATTTACGTATTCCTCCGAACAAAAAAAGTGAACCGAAACTATATTCATTTACGAGCGCATTTTCATTTTCACTTTCATCGAAAGTAAACAATCAATTTGCGAACAAAATCGAGATGTAATTATTGTCCAATTAGCACGCTGAGTTAGTCGAAAAAGCCGATAAAGTCAAAACATCTTCCAGTTTGCAATGCTAGAACTCTCGGTGTTGTGATCAAAGAATGATGTCGTGATAGAGACATTCCCGAATGTTATGCAAAGTGGGGTATTTATGCCGCTCGAGCAGTGATTGGCTTTCAGTCAGGTGATAAGGCCAAGTGAAGTTTGACACGACTTTGAACGTGCACAGAAAAGTCTGTCTACCTGTGCTACTGCATGTCTGGTTGGATGTGGCTGTAGTTGTATGCCTGAGTGTCAGTCTGGATGTTATCCTGGTTCAGAGTGGACTGGTGACATTTGATATGGTATTGTATCTCATGGTAATAGGTGTAGTGCTTGCTTAAGCATGAATTTAAAGCCATTTAGAGTTCTTCCTTCTCTTTATCCAATCCTTTCTTCCATAAAATCAACTTTAAATAGAAACTCATTTGCATGGATTAAGAGCCAAGAGTCGTTCGATCCGTCCATCCTCCGCCATCTCTATCATTGTTGCCGTTATCATTATCATGATCGTCGTAATCATCGTCGTCATCGCCATCAATTTTGCACAGAATCAGGAGTTGTTAATGCATTTAACTTATTGGACGCACCTGTGTTCCAACACTAATTGTTGGGTGTTCTCGCATGGAGATTATTATTATTATTATTATTGTTATTATTATTGTTGTTGTTGTTATTATTGTATTATTGCTGTTGCCATTGTATTGTTGTTGTTATTATTGTATTATTGCTGTTGTTATTATTGTATTATTGTTGTTGTTGTTTTGTTATTGTATTGTTATTACTGCATGTTTTTTCTCTACTACTACTTTCATTATTTGCTATCGACATCGACGTCGTCGTCGTCATCATGTTCGCCATCATCATAATCATCATGAACAACACTAAGATCACGCGATCCTGATTCGGGGAAATTTGCTCCTTTTCCGCCACGTCACTGGCCTGCTTTTCAACCTCGCAGCTGCGCTAAGGTCAGCTGATGAGAATGTAGCAGCGCTTGACGCATTCGGAGAGATGCTGAGAAGTATGGAGAGAGGGGAGATTGATGATGATGATGACGATGACGATGACGATGATGATGAGAAGCATGGAGAGATGATGATGATGATGATAAGAAGTATGGAGAGAGTGGAGATGATGATGATGATGATTACGACGACGACGACGATGATGGTGAGAAGCATGGAGAGATGATGATGATGATGATGGTGATGATGATGATGATGATGATGATGAGATGGAGGAGAAATGTGAAAGAAAGAAGGGAGGGGATAAAATGGAGATATGCCATTGAGAAATGTTTATCGGTTGAATTGTTGGGTGTTCGCATTTGATTATGTATTATTTATTTCGGTAGTTTTGATGATGATGATGATGATGATGACGACGACGACGATGATGATGATGATAATGGTGATGGTGATGATGATGAATTTATTATCATAATTACGACAGGAGGAGGCTGCTGGAGGGGTTCGTCATCGTTACCATCAACATGCTCGAATCGTCAAGTTGTGAGGTGTTCTGTGAAGACGAAAGACTACCCATTGTGAGATTATTCATTCATCCGTCCATCCATCCATCCACCCATCTATTCATTAATCCATCCATCCATCCACCCATCTATTCATTAATCCATCTATTCATTCATTCATCCATCCACCTATCTACCCATCCATCCATCCATTCATCCATCCATCCATCTATTCATTCATCCACCAACTTCCCATCCGTCCAACTATCCGTTTTGAATTTGCCCCTATTATTGTTTGTCAATAATATTGATGACCGTCATCTTTCTCAGCCATATATATCCGTATTCTCCTCAATGTTCACCACCATCATCTTCATCATCATCATCATCATCATCATCATCTCACAACAATAGTAATGACGATGATGATGGTGATGGTGGTGGTGATGATGATGGTGATGATGATAACAATGAGCATTATCATGATGATGATCATCATCATCATCTGTTCAATTGCAGACTTCATGTTAATGTAAACCCCGGAGAAGACACGAAGTTTCTAAATAGAAGTGAGTGATGATGACGATGATGATGATGACGACGACGACGATGATGATGATGATAATGATGGTGATAGTATTGTTTATCGTCACTAGCCGTAATAGAATGATATTTATTGTAATTATAAGCAATAGTTTGCTTGGATTGTTATTGTCTTGACTATTAACATATCAATGCGTCACCATTGTCATGGACATCGCTATCCTGGACCGAGTTTGGAATCGAACGACGAACCTAAGCGACAACAGACTTTCGCGAACATCGATGTCTTCGTGTGATATTAAATTGCGGATGACCTTCGCCCTTCCTCAGCGACTGACCTTTGACCCCGATGAGATATTTTTTTTTTGCGCTCGCTTTTCCGTCCGTCAAAATCGTAACGGATGATTTTCAATGTTTAGTGCAAAATGATTTTATAACATATACTCGTTAATAATAATAATAATAATAATAACAATAACAATAATAATAATAATAATAATAATAATAATAATAATAATAATAATAATAACAATAACAATAATTATANTGTTATATTACAATATTATTATTAATTTATTTGATTATTATAATATTTTGTGTCTGAAAAAAATATAGTATTGTTTTTTTTTTTGACATTGACTTCCATAAAATTTAGAACAGGCATTTACATTATTTATCGTAATTTACTTTCTAAAAGATTTTTTTTTTATTAAAATAATAGAATTAATATTGAAAATGAAATTATTTTAAATTTTAATCAATTTAAGAATCGTCAAAACCAGCTGCCATAGCAAAACTTCTCTTTTAATATTCGAAACTCAAACAGTTCTAAAGTCAAATAATATGTTTTATCAAATATGTTTAACTAAGAATGAATTCACGCAACACCTGTACGACAACAACCGACAAAATTCAATCATATCGTGGAACGATCAACAAGACATGTCACCAAAATAGGGATGTGCCGATTTGAGTAGTAAATTGCAGGTAACACGATAAAGTTGCTAAACTGAAACAACAATGATAACAACAATATCAAAACAATGTCAACATATTAATAGTTCAAAGGTTAAAGTTCAAAAGTCACAATTAGCAACCTGTGTATATTAGAAGATCGCTCTGGTTTGACTTCCGAGTTCCCGAGTCATTTGTAACATTTTTATTGCGTAATATTAATTACTGTATAACATTAATAAATAAATAAATTTATGGGTTAGGGTTGGAATTAGGGTTAGGGTTTCTTCATAGTCCCCTTCTTTGTACTGTCCAAGAATCCGGATTGACTTTGATTCAACATGCAACAATCTCAATTGATTTTGTCTTCTTGGTTAACTTGGCTGTTGTTCCTCAGAACTAAATGAATAAATGCAAACGAGCTGTAAAACATCTATCACTGTGTCTTCAAATGTCTGTGGATCATCCTTCATCACAACCATTGAGTACATTTTATGTTTGGTCTTTCAATGCATTGCCCAATATTTTTTGTAAACACATTAACAAATACAAAATATTTTGCATATTAAATTATGCTTATTAGGTTGTGAACATTAAATTGGTGTCACGTGTTATGCTAAATCAAGACGAGAGAGAGAGAGAGGCAAATTTAGAGAGCTGAGAAAATCATCAGCAGCATTTGAATTCCACGAAGTACAACTCCGTAAAGAGTACTTTCCAATCTTCAGATGCGTAACAAATTCTAAATGGAAATAATTCGATTTGTAACATCATCTCAGATTTGATAGTATTTTTCCGGTTTGCGTTTTTTTAGCCGTCAGTATATTTCACGGTTTAGCGTTTCGTCTGAAAATATTTTTTTTATGACTTAAAAATTTTTATCATATTTATTTTATTCGATTTTATAAACAACTGTTGAAGTAAAGCAACTTGTAAAATAGCATACGTTTTTTTTTTATATATTTTGAAGTTTTGATGGTCACTTTCGTGAGGATTTGATTTGGAATTGCTATGTAGTTTTCAAGCTGCTTTAGACTTATAAATAATATTTCTACGCATTTGAATGTTTTTTGGTTAAAGATTTTTTCGCAATTTCACCTTTTGTCGACTACTGATTGATTTTCAGTAGCTCCCCCGTACGAAATTCTTTAAAAATAAATAATGGAATTTAAATTTTGTTCTCAAATTTTGACATTTTAAATATTTGATTTAAAATCGTAGCTTTTCTTTAAGCCTAAGTGTTTTTTTTCAGACCATCGGCTTTTGTCACTTAAAGAATCTTAAAGTTACGATTACAAATTAATTTTAAATGTCAAAATTAAATACATTTAAACAACATCAAATTTCAAAGTAATTACTCAAAATGAATACAAATAAATCGCCATTTTGAACAAAGCAGACGAGTCAGAATTTGTTTTGAAGTTGAAGATGGCGTGCGTAGTAGCGAACGAGCGGTTGCAGCATAGCATTTAATGAGAATATAAAGTATTCCGTAGAACATAAATTATAAATAAACATAAATAAATATAAATTTTTGAGATTTTGATCACTGCGTGCAAGTTTTTCTTAAAAGCGTTGCCGGATTGTTTCTGCAGCTTTGCGTTGTGTCGACTAATGTTATAAGTTTAGTTAACCGTTTTTTTTGCGAAAAATTAGACAACAGATGATTTCAATATACACTTTTTAAGTTCGAGGTTGTACCAGAATTCACTGCAATTCAATTTAATAAGCGGTTGAAAATTTAATCTTGGAATAGGTTTTGTATTAGTCTTGACAAAGTTCATATTATTTCTATTGTGTAAGAGGAACACATTGCTAATTGGGACTAATTGCATCGCTGAGGTTACTTCATGAGATGTGATTTTATTTTAACTTAACGATGTCTGCTTTTAAATTATTATTGCTAGAACAGGCCGGATGAAATGTAATTTGAATTATTATTTTTTAAAGTGAACTAAATTTAAGGAGCTGAGGTTGATTTATCTTCTGTGTTGAGTCGGCATTAATTGGCGAAAGTTTCAGCTTTAGGAGTATTTTTTTTTATTCAGTTTGTAAGTTTTTGCATGAACCTTTATCCTACTAAGTGCTTTTTGCAATTTCACACGTGCGCAATTAAACATGTGTTGAATACATTTTCCCGAATTAATTACAACGATTCCCCAACAATTTTTGCAAGTTAAACGCGATTTTGTCAATAAATCAGATTCTGAATATGATCATATGATTTATATTCACTTTAGACATAATGCATTAGATAATCCTCCCAAGAAAGATTGCATTCATAAAATGTCTGACCTGAAATGCTTAAAAATGTACTTGTTCACCAAACTGACTGTTTTGGTGGAGGCATTAATTAATTTTAGGATGACGATTTAAGTGTTTACATCTTTCAAGATGTCTGCCTGCCTTCATCAGCCGAGGGATATTAGAAGTTTGTCGGCATTTGTTTAGGTTGAAATATCTTAATTTGAACTTCAAGTGATAGACTTTGATATGACTTTATAAAAGCAACGGTGTTTATTTAGAGCATGCAAAGTTTTTTTTTATTTCCCAAGACAATAATATTTCATTATATTATCTTTAAGTTAAATATTTTTTTTTAGTTTGGTTTAGTGTTTAAAGATTAGTAGTTTTTGAGATGCCTTGAGAAACTTCCTATTCAATAGAGAAAGTCATCGTTTTGAACGATTAAGTCTGAACTTTCGATATCCATTATGGACGGGTAAAATTGCAGACTGTCCAATTGTTACTCATTGGAAAGCCAACTTTCTTTTGTTATTCAATTAGCAACATTAATTTCATTTGCACACTTTTTCTGAGTCAACTGTCTGTGTGTGTTTGTGTGCAGCCTAGTGCTCATCAATGCACAATTTTGTGAATTATATAGATATGGGCGTCCTTTCTATCTCCTGAACTTCTGAATGACGGTTTTTGGACTAATTTACTCAAGCATTCACCTGATTGTTAGAAAAAGATTTTATCTCAGTTTCTGTGGAATAGTTGAGGTAAGTTACACTTTGAATCACTTTTCCCAGTTGGGAAAGAGAAACTGTTTCTTAACTCTTGTTGATGACTGACAAACGACTTCATAGTGTTTTTGAGAGATTTGTTCTTACAAGTTTCTCCTAAGCATCCCAGGATCACAGATTGTTAATTCCTTTAAGCGAAGGCAATCCCTGATGCTGATTTAATATCCAAAACGATATTGATTTGGACCGAACGGCGTGGAACATGGCTTGATAAAGCGTTGCATACTATACTTTCAGAATAGGATAAGTTTTAGGATGTCTAGAATCTTGTTACAGTAACGTTTCTCTTTGCGAACTTCTTAGTTGAGAATTGTAATTCGGTGAAACTGAGAAATATGCTAATAGTGGGGTGGGCACATTTCGGCCTGCGGGCCACATCCGGTCCGTCAAAGCCTTTGGTGCGATCTTTGGACACAATCGGTGGATGCGATTTCCTATTAGGAGGTGTGGGTTCGATACCCAGAGCCATTTAGTTAACTTGGGTTAATTAGATTTTAGGAGAATGTCGCAAAGCGACACTCTTCCTGTTAAACATAGCTTATTTGAATATTGGACAAGGCTAAATTGTCTAAAAAAATAAAAAATAAATAAAAAACAATTGCAAACTCGAGGATCTATTTAGACTCCTTAGTCTAAATGCAAGTTTAATATTCCGATTGGAGGATCTAGCCGTGCTACAAATTAGTAGATAACTGAACTTTGGTCAAAGAGTAATAATGGATGAGCGAAACTTGGTTTGCACAGTTATCGATGTCACTGCTTAATGTCTTTGGAAATAAGCACTATTTACGCTTAAGCGCCTCTGTCTACGCATGGCGCTACATAAATGAAGGTGGGAGGTTCTATGGTGGTAATTGAGTTATCGTTGTAGATTTTTTTAAAATAATGTTTTGATTTTTTCTCCATTTCTTATTAGAACTATAAAATTTGAAAAATGAATTTTCAGCTTATGATCGTTCGACATACATGCTAACAGTTTTGCTCAGTGTTTGCTTAATACTTATGTATTAGAAGTGATCCTCTTACCTTAGAGGGAAATTGCCACCTGAATTTCACCTGTGCTGTCTATCCGTAACATTTATGTTCATAAGCGCCACTGATAATTATAATAAAAAACATAATAATAAAAGAATTATTATGTTAAATAAATTTTAGTTAATTAAATTTTATTGATTAAAAATTATTTATTATTATTAAAATAATAAAATATTATAATATAATAATAATAATTTTAAAATTATTAATTATTTTCTAATTATTAATAATTACTTATAATTAATTTAATTGTTATTTATTATTATATTAATATTTATTAAATTATTAATAAATAATAATTAATAAAAATAATATTTATAATTATTATAATAAAATAATTAATAAAAATAATAAATATAATATTAAAATAATAATAATAATTATTATTATAAAAATTATTGTTAGTTACGTCGTATGTTGCTGTAGTGGTTCAAATAAATAAACATTTTGTTTTTGTACAATTTCACACTAATCGGATATACTTTGCAGTAAAAGTATCGTAAATGTCATGCATAACATCCGACGATGTCACAACTTATAAGATGTCATTCTTGTCTACTTCTGTGATTGGAGTTTGATTTGATTCACTGGTCCGCTATCCTCAAGTACATAGTTACATATTTAAACACTTCAGCCCACGGTCTCAAATAGCATTCACTTGTTTTTATTATTTTATATATTGTTATCAGTTATTAGTTATTGCTATTATTTCGTCGGACCACAAAGCTTAATAATTACCAAATGATTGGTGATGGTGTCTGCCAATTATAAACGAAAGATGATTGGGTCCTAATTTCCGAAAATATTTGATTGACTGGTTTCTTGCCAAGCGTTTTGTAAAGCTCCCTTAAAAGGTAGTGAGAATTAAGAAATATCATTAACAATAAGAATAATAATATTAATAACGACAACAATAATAACAGTAATATTTCTATTACCACCTAGCAATCTAAACTAAACAACAAGAACCAAACTAGGGAGGATCCCTAACCTTCTGAATAATTTAGCAGGCCATTGAATATAATCAACAAGCCAACGGTGCACTCTCTCAACTGATAGTGGCACATCACAATTCCTAGGCCTTCCAGAAAGTTTTTGTGTAACTTTCAGTCAAAAGATTTCTTCAGGCTTTGCGGGCGTACTTTGGTCTGATAATTAATAATTTCGATGAATCAAAAGATTCATAAAACGAACTTTTTGGACTTCGAAACCGTTATCGTCTATCTGTGCTCTGAGAGGTGAGTGCTTGTCATCGGATGTGCTGGCTTTCTTATCTTTTGCTTTGATTCGATGTAGTTAAGCTGTAGAAGAGTTTAACCTTAATACATGAATTGAAACTTCTTTTACTTTCTTTGAACTCTTAAACTTAAATACCCAGTCTTGAAAAAACGTTCTAAGCAGCTTAGCCTTGAAGTAAAATGTCATAAGCCACAAGTCGTAATAAGGAATAACTCGCCTCAGATTACGTCAGATCATTTACTGGACTATTATGCAACGGATAACATTCGATAGCGTTTATCTCGTTGTCAACATCTGCTTTTGAATCGGGTTTCAGTGCTGGCACGAATTGTGTGAATAGTTTAAATTTACTCCGATTCCCGAATTGTTTTGGATTAAGGTGTGTGGTTGATGTTTTGTGGACTCTGTAAAACACTCCGCGGTTGGTTTTACGACTTTTTTAATTGCATGTTGGATTTTGTTCTGTCAAAATGAGTTTTCATCAATTGGTTTTTGAGTTGTATTCGATTAACATTCAGAAATTGTAAGCTGGCTTTTTTTCCAATTCGTACAGCTATTTATTATCATTAATTAATTATTTATTTGTTACTCGTCACTTCAATATCATGCACTGAGCTGTGAGATTCAAATGAGAAATTCTGAGTAAATGAATATTTATGATCGCTTAAAATTGCTAAAGACCTTCAATGGAATTTCCGAAAATTATTTCTCAGCTATTTGCCATTTGTTTGTTTTCCTCTGAGCCGTCCAGACTACAATGCTAACCAATGCTAACAAGTTTGAAAAGTAATGTGAGAACTTTGAGATTGCCAATGTGGAATAATGAATTCTGACTCTCTCGCTAAAACTCTCCCAATTAAATATGCCAAGCCAGCCCTTTTACGCCGTCTGTCTAGTGTTTCAGAACAGTTTTATCAGAACAGTATATTCGGGCGCTATGTTACATTCAGTCGATATTTCAATCCTGTGAATGTGATGATGAAGCTGAACAAAAGTCTGGATTCATCGTTGATAACATCCGAAGCATCCAGCATCGCATCCCATCTGATGTGATTTTAAACAAGGATGTGCCAACCCTGAGACGATTATTGGCGATTATAATATTGCACTGTGTATTCATTACATTGTTATTAGCAACTAGATATGGCTTTCAACTTCCCTCAACATTTATTCCACATCTCTTTGAGATGCCAGAGTTGATTAGTCACAAAATATTCTTTAGTCCCAAATAAGACATCGGATCAGCACTAATGTTTAAACATCGTGTGGGTGGTGTGGTATCATCATTTTTTTGTTTAAATCTGAATTTGATTTTAACTGATTCCAAAGTAAATTGTTGTAGTCTCGGAGATTAAATGTATACATTTAAAATGTCCATGCATGTTGCATGAACACGTATAAGATACAAGGAAACTGGAATTAATCGTTGGCAAGCCTATTCATCTATTTGGACTCAATCTTTTTAGTGGAGATCACACATAAAAATTAGAATCGTTGTGCTGGATCCATCCATGGACTCATCTTCACATTTAATTTCAGTTCGAAACCCGAAAGAGAGTTCAATTTTTGCTTTAACAAATTCAAATGTCATTTCGAATAAAGTCAATGTTTTGGCTTACAAAATCCTTGTTCTAATTGTTAAAATATTTTTCTTTATCCATCGGACACACCAACGTTAACAGTACGACTGTATTTATTATTGATAATGATTTAGTAACAACTATTAAACATTTGTTTACCAACAACACGGGGATTGATAAACTATTTGAACTCATGTTTGTACGTTCGAAGGCATGGTATTTGTGCCTGTTTTGTTTGCTGATACCCTGAAGACATACAAACTCATGCGAATTTCACGCTTTGATAAACAAACTTGTGATAACGCCATCAGCAATTATTCGAGTTAATATATGGGAAAATTCATTTTATGGCTCATTCAAAAGAATCTGAGTCGACGAATTAACTATTACTCGTGTTTAGGTTCAGATATGTTTTTAATCACTTTAAAGTTTATTTTTATAAAATAAACATTTTATAATATATTTTTAAAATTATTTTTATTTATTCACTAATAATTATGTTCTCCCGGATAATCAAATTGTTAATAACAGAAACAAACATTTCAATGAAAAATTAGTCTTAGACTTTTCATGCATCGTTATCTGGATTGTTGTTGACTCGTTACAACATGTGATACCATATTAAGCAATTGACTAATTAACTAATTTTTAGTTAGCTTGCTCATAAACAGACCGCCGAGAGGCCTAGGGGCCCTGAAATTTTTTGGGATCCGCCCGGGTTTTAAATTATTAAAATTTTACAATCATCATCTTTTTTTTGCCTTTCCATTACCAATTTGACATAATGTGGCCGTTGTGCTAGGGGCCCGAAATTTCTGTCGGCGGCCTTGCTCATAAACGATTGTCGGCCCTTATGACGGGCAAAAACCAACACACAGGCAACGACTTTCGGTACCTAACTCCATCCCTAACCCCATCCCTATCCCTACCCCTACCCTTAACCCTAATCCTACCTCATGACTCTGGAAATCTCTATAGAACTGACAAAAGTCGTTGCCTATGAGTTGGCTTTTGCCGGTCAATGTGATGGACTGTAAGTTACTTTTGTTTATTATCCTGAAAGTTTATTCTCAAAAACATAAAACAAAATTAAATTGTACAACATCAATTTTGTTTGTGTATTAATCGCATGATTTTATAGCCTGAAAAACTTGTCTGCTCGGCAACCGAGACTCTCACTTCATGCTGCTTATCTCTCCAAAACGTTTGAATCAGATTATACATTCTTCTTTAAGACTATTTGCATACTTATAATTAATTAATAATAATAATAATAATAATAATAACTTCTACTTCCACTAAAGAAAATACACGAATAGAATTTGATAAAATGTTAGGTTAATGTTCCCGAGCTAAATTCAAGTTCAAGTTTGTTTAAATGGTCCTGAAGGCAAACATCTTGTCCAGGTTTAAATAAATCATTGCTTCAGTTTGACCGATCGATCGTGTGTCTCCAGACAAATTGACAAAGAAGTTAAACTTAGTTTTGCAAGGATGAGACTAAAAAAATATTTAATTTCAATTGTCCTCAAAATAGATGTTCAACGGGGTTAATAGTGGTTGCTTCACAATCGCAATGATTTGCAGGCAATTTGCCAACAGAAACAATTTATTTTATTCTTGTTTTAAAACACTATTTCGTACAGCGTGTTTGTTCATGTTAACATTGTCTATGAGCGAAAACTTATAAAGCTATCGGATATTGATGGTCTGCCTAAACTGCTTGTCGCGTGTTTGTTGTTGTTCGAACGACAAAAGACGACAGCTTCTAAAATTAAAATATGAAATTAAAGTCGACGTAATCGAGGAATTAATTTATTTCCATTCAATGTTTAAAATAATTCCACTGACTTTCTCTTGTAGTCTAACAAAACATCTGCAAGATGGCAAACAGAAGATCCATAATGTTAATCGTTATGCTGGCCACTACCACCTCTATTATTTTGTTTCTGCACCATGTAAAAATCACTCCAATTTTAAAACTGATAAACGAATTTAAGAATGAAACTTTTCCTGATTTCAAGTTCGAGGACAAAGATTTCAGCGAAGCTCTAGATGCCTTCGCCAAAATAGGCAAGTCAAGATAATGAGAACTTCTACACAACAACAACATAATAATAATAATAATATAATGATAATAATAATAATAACTTCATTAATAAGATCAATACGTCACAGAAATAGTTAATTTATTGAAAAAAAAAACTTGTAATAACAGGATTGTAATATATTTGGGCACAATGATATTTTCAAGTGAATTAAAATACTGTTTATTGGCGCCAAACAATTATTAAAAAAATATCTTAAAATGTTGAACACAGTTTCCTGGGAAAATTCTGAACAAATAAAGTTCATCATATTGGCCATGACAGACAATTCGTTCACCGACATGGCAATGAACTTATATCTGTCCAGCTTCAAACGATTCAACATCAGCAACTTTT
>MPNW01001623.1:0-12386 GCA_011800805.1 Hirudo medicinalis
ACTTCTGAGGACTTTCAAGGGCCACGATGTTTCAGTCAATGCCATTCAGGTTGACGTAATAGGAGCATGATGATAACCTTGATAACGACGACGACGACGATGACGATGACGATGACGATGACGATGATAATATAAGACCCATAATAATTAAGATGATGATGATAATATAAGACCCATAATAATTAAGATGATGATGATAATATAAGATCCATAATAATTAAGATGATGATGATAATATAAGACCCGTAACTATAATTATGACCACAAAGAATACTTTTTACTGCTTTCATGTTAACAGTTTTTTTTTTTAGGTTTTCTTTAAGTTTTCAAAATTATTTTTTAGTGAAAGCAAACTTAAAGAAACAATGTCATTAAGTCCAAAATTCATGACTCATATCATGATGGACTTGCAATCATTTTCAACTGGACATGACATCACATGACATCACATGACATCACTTGAGACGGTAGGACGTTTAAGCAGAGAAGCTAAAACCGCGAAAGACTGGCAGACGATTTGTGGCAGGAATAGATATAGATATTTTATAAATGATGATTTATGTTAATTTATTAATGTATTAATTAATGATAACAACTTGCAACAAATTATTATTTTAATGTTACTACAATAAAGGTAAATTCCGTAACTTGGTAAATTATTCAAATTCAAAGACATTTTAGATGCAATACGTAATGGCCATGATACCTGCCCTACCCATCCATGCGTGTCTAAATGTGTCTTTAAATCCTTGCAAACGAATGTTTTCAGTTTAAATCTGCCAACCAATGTTAGGAAGAGGGGTACTCAATCATTACTGACCTCTCCTGAAGCCTTTAGGCTGATCTTGAACTCAGCGTCCAATTAATGACCCGGGTTGAAATCTAAATTTATCATTTGGATTCTTGATAAATTGGAGAATTGTTCTTGAGAGATGGATCGTTCATTGAGATGTTGAAGCTTCCCCGTTTCGAGCCGATGATGACGACGACGGTGATGATGATGATGATGATGATGATGATGATGACCGAGTGGAAAATTGCACGCGATGGAGTATGTCCAATAAATGACATCATTCGTGAATTTAAAATTTATGGACAGCACTGAAATTGTCGCGTCTGGTTTGCCGACATCCATCCCAGCATAGCAAGGTGTGCCGGGAATGTCCTTGGTCTTGTGAAGACCAGGGAGGGTGAGGGGTTTTTGGATCGTCCGGGGTTTGTCATGATCTGATGTGCGTTAAAATATTTGGAAATTAGAAATTCCCGCATTTTATAAAATTACATTCTATGAAAAAGGTAAAAGATTTTTTCAGGCAAGATGAGCGGACGTCAGAATGATATTCCATTTAAATTATGATTGACAATGTTAAAAAAAATTACCAAAATAAAAAAAATTCCGCCTATTAATTCAGCTCGTGAATAGATTTAAAAAATATTGAACATCGTGCAGAAAGTGAATGCGCAGAGTTTGAACGGGTGGAATGCCACTTTTGATCCTCCGAATTCATCCATTTATCCGTGGAATGTGTCAGGAGAAGTCAGGGATCAATAAAAAAATGAGATGTACTCACAAGGGAAACGAACAACATTCACGCCATTAAATGAATATTTTGAATATTTTTCGGGGACATTAAAAATGTTTTTTTTTGTTTTTGTTTTTTCTGCCAATCCAAGCTGACACGGTGACTTAAAGGTTCAACTTGTCAAACCTCAGCTGATGTTATTACTCACTTCATTCGGCATTATAAATGCATTTGAAAGATTTCAGAAAATCGAACATGTTTTGAGGGGAGAAGCTCAAAGGAATTGAAAAGTTCGATTTGCTGGGAAATTGTTTTCGATGGAAAGTATGCGACAGACAACAGGAAATACTGAATACTGAAAATACTAGAAAATGTTTGACTGAGACAAATGACATTGGAAGCCATTGCCAAAAAGCCAATCACATTTTCTCCTCTGACGTGACACGCTTGAGTGCGTTCTGTGAAATGCGCTCCATAAATGCTGATGCGATTAAGCAACAACCACTTGTAATGCAAAGCAGGACTGATATTTAAAAGTGAATTTATTCAATCAACTGGTCAAGGATTGCAGGAGCAGAATAATTGAAATAACATTATTTAAACATTTTCATAATAATTATTCCACAGAATGGTAAAATCTGTTAAATTTTATTAGCTCAATGAAGTAGTGAAAGAATGATATTGTAAATAAATTATTGAAATATTATGAATACTTTCTGTAATTGTTATTGACGCAGACAATTAAATTGATCAATGAAACAAGAATGATTAGAGTGATTGATGGCATTCTACGATGAGCTCATCTTTTTCAGATTGATTGATTGATTTTTTTTAATTTTACGAACATCAAACTTAATCAACAAACATGAGCTAAAAATAAGAATGTCTGATGAGCGAATGAAGTAGGCAGCATGTTGAGTGTGAATTTGTGGGGAAACACAGCTGTTTGATACGAATTCGACTGTTAAATATTGATGACACATGGATTTGTTGAAGAGTGTAGTTGAAGATGACATGTTGTACGTAAATATTTAACATTTTGTTATCGGTGAACGAGGATTTGTTGAAGAGTGTAGTTGAAGATGACATGATGTACGTAAAGATCTCTGTTGGGCGGTATGTAAGGGTTTAGACGAGAGAAGTAATTTGATGNGTTAAGATGCCATTGTTTTTCGAAATGTTAGATTTAATGTACTTAATATGATCAGACCAAGTAAGATCTAACAGGATACAAAGGATTTACATGAATTGACTTGATTTAATGGGATGCCATTAATTTGCAAGGTATTATTGCAGACAATTTTCCTATTCAAAGAGTGAAACAGAAACTAGTTAGTTTTGGCCAGATTTAGGGAAAGTCTATTTGCAGAGAACCACTGAAACAGGAGATTCATTTCATTGTTCTGATGTCGTAGAGGCTGGATAAATTATTATCGGAGATGAAAAGATATTTGTGTCATCAGCAAACAAAACCAATTCAAATAGAGCGGAGGTTGAACACAACTCGTTGGGGTAAATGAGAAATAAGAGTGGACCTAATATAAATCCTTGTGGTGCTCCACAAGAAATGTGTACAACTGATGGCATTTTCTAAGAACCTTGAAAACTGGTTTAGGAAAGAGATTGGAACTATAGTTGCCTATAGTTGGCAAGAAGGTCTTTCTTCACAAACATGTAAAAGGGAACTACCTTGGCTTCCTTCAATTGATTTGGAAATTGACCAGAGCATAGTAAGCAGTTGATTGTGGCAGCCAGAGGAGTTGCGATGTTTTGGATCGATTTTTTTTAGCCACATAAGTGAGGATCGAATCCATCATCACCAAAATTTTGAGTTGCATTTGGTTGTCTTACCAAATGAATAATAAGATTTTATTAAATATTGTCTTCTAAGTTATTTAAATAATAATGTTTTACGCCCGAATAATTTAGATTCAACAATTAATTTACTTCAACAACAATGCGATAATAATTTGTTTAATATTAACAATAATAACTAATTTATTTAATAGTATTAATACTAATTAATTAATAATTTATTTAATAATAATTATTAATAAATTTTTTTATTTGTATTTCAACAAAATGAGGGTACACGAATGGCCACTAACACAGATTTGAAGTGCTGACTGCAGATTTATTATAAATATCATAACCATAACAATATTATTAATTTAATAATTAATATTTATGTAATATAATTATATTTATATAATAATTAAATTATATTAATTATATATATATATATAATTATATTAATATAAATTATATATTAAATATTAATATTTATATATTATATTAATATATAAATAATATAATCATATTAATTATTGTATTATTTATTAATTAATTATATTAATAATTATAATTATATATATATATATATTGTTGTTGATATTGTTCTTGTTGTTATTATTAAACTACTCAAATGATGGTGGATTTCGTAAAGACACAATAAGAATTTGTTCCTGGAAGTTTCAAAAAGAAATCGTTTTATTGATTTCTTTTTACTTTTTTTGTGAATCTTTGTTTTCCTCCTCAAAAAACACTTGAGCATATCACGAGAGGAAGAATTATCAAAACACGATTCAAAGGAATTTTAAAACAGAAAGTAAAGACGCCAATTTTAAATTTCACCAAATCCTCGCCCTCTTGATGGTCAGTGTGACTGAGTCTTCTGATTTATCGGTTCTTGGGACACATCGTGGTCGTAAAGTCACGCGAGATGTTCAACTCACCTCGACATAAACGGCACCTGGCATGACGAGGATGGCTACCATTATGTCCGCCACGGCCAGGGAGAAGATGAAGTAGTTGGTTACTGTGTGCAGTGACTTTTCCCTGAAGATGCTCAGACAAACCAAACAGTTGCCGAAGACTGTGAGCAAGGGAAAGAGCAGGAGAAACAGGGCTCCGTATTTCATGTTGTGCTCCAGGGGTATCCGGTAGATGTCGCTGTTTGATGTGGTGTTTCCGTCCGTCCATTCATCCGACCCAGAGGGTGTCCCTGGGAGTGGTATGATGTGCACGTCTGGAAATCAATGAATCTGTCTTCAATCAAATTGTTCTTAGAGAGCACGATTTTTAAAATTCAATATATTTTTATAATTTATGCGAAAATAATGGAAATTTGTTTAAAGGTGACACGCATATTAATTTATGTTGATAGCGTCGGTTTCGTTCAAATAAATTTTAATTTCAGTTTAAATATCATTTATTAACATGAAATATTTATGAAAATTTTTCAAATTTCACCTTTGTGCTATAAGACAACTTCCCAAAAACCCCAAAAATAAACCCTTCAAGAAAATTTAACAACTCAGCGGTTTAACTGTGGACAAGAATTCGTTACATTATTCAAACTATCATCAGTTGCACATGGAAGAATTTCTGTATTAAAATTCTCCTTGAGAAAATTTCAGGAAAGCAGGATGGACTCACGCAGTGGATTAATCCAATTTTAAAGTTCTTAAGGACAAGAGTAAGGATGGAGTTTTGCCTCTGAGGTTTGTCGACATTTTCAGATGGTGAACCCTCTTCTAAGAAAAGAAATCTTCCACGTCACATCCTTCCACTTTGAAAACACTTGGAGACTTTCTGGAGCCGACATTTTTAATATCAACAATGTTTTGTTGCCTTAAAAACAAGAAATCTTTTTATGCTCTTCTTAAAATATTTTTATTTTATAATTTTAATTATTCCCTCGTTACATAAGGTAATTTATTACATTTATTTTTTGTTTAAACATATATTTATTGCATTATTATTAATTATTTGTTAGTGCTGTTACGTAATAAAGTCACGTTAAATTGTAAAAGTAGTTCGCAACATGCAAACATCAGACCATACCGTCTGAAATGGGGAAATAACTTCTTCAACCAGCGTCATGCAAATGCATTTTGTGTCATTTGGAAGCTGTTTCTGTACTTTAAGCACTTTCGAAACTGCCTCAGAAGATATGAATTTGTTACATGAAAGAAAGTATTTTAATTAAGTTCAGGTTTAAAAGTTCATGAATAAACAATTACTAAATGATTCAAGAGGTCCAATGGAGGAAATATGAGATCAGATGAAAGTCACTGATTGTTTCGGTTCAAATTTATGCTTTTTTTAAATATGCTTTGTATGCATTTCAGCATCAACAACTATTGCTGTTACTTTTGCTGACATCAGATTTAAAATAATTTCCAGAAATAATATCTAATCAGTGAAGTAAATTTAATTGATTCAGAAAGTGATGCCCATCAATAAAAAGTAATTTTCATGAATTTTCTTTAATTATTTATAAATCGTTCGAGAACATTCCAAAGAAGTCATAATTCCAGCCTTCGCGGGAGAATTGAACAATGAGGAATGATGTTTCCAGATCTAATCACGTGATCACCAAGAATCAATGCGATTTGCAGACCGAAGATGGATGGGGCGATGAAAGACAGGAATGGTGAAAAAATGGCCGCCAATCCGCAGTGGATTGCGTCGCCATCTTCTTCTTCCCTGGAAGCTATTTCGAGAATAAGTTGCCTTTAATGTCATGAAATTAGTTTAATTTTCTCATTTAATTACGCAATTAAATTAATCATTAAATTTTGTGGTTTTCATCACGTCACTTGAATGAATGCATGGAAATTAGTATTTTTGAGTGATTATTCTTTAATAATTTATTTTCTTAAATAAATTTCCTTCGGTTTCTTTAAATGTTTTGACGAGCTGCTGTCTTTGTATCGATTTCCAGGCGGAAATAATTTCCAGTGAATTAAAAAGTTTTTAAAATTGTGATAAAAAATGAAATTTATAATTAAATTATGCATCTTTAATGCAGCCGTTATTTTCAATTTCATAAAAAAAATCTATTTAAATTCTTTTGATTTAAGAGGATTTTAGAAAAATAATGCGTTTTATCAAATTTAAAGGTTGAAATGAATTGATATCCTAACGAAATTCATCAGACTTAAGTCCAGCATTCATCCAATCATTCAAGAATAAAACATTCTATGAATTTAGATTAATTTAAATCACATTAGGTAATTATAATTTAAAAAATAGAGAATAAAATATAATAACAGTAATTATGATAATAATAATCAACTAACCATAGTTTGGTTGATCCATGGTAATTCTTCCTAATACCGGGCGGATTAATTAATTAATTAATTAATGTAATTAATTACATGGTCGAAATGCAATCAACCGATTGAAAAATCAATTTAGAAGCTTGTAAATAAAGCTTAAATGTTCACATTTACGATGTTAATTCAAATAAATAAACCTAAATTCGATCGAAAATTGCTTCTTGAGGTTGAGGTTTTTCTTAGAACAAGATTTTATAGGCTGCTTTCTCGTACGCACGCACGCTGAGCAACTCTTGTCGTCAGTAATTATAAAATAATTATAAACACAGCAATAATAATTACTGAAATAACATTAATTATGAATCTTGTTGGTTTATTAATCTGTAATATTTGTCGATTGTCGTTGTTCTTGAGTTTTTGATATTCCGCATCACACTAATTAGCATTAAAATATTTTCATTTAGCGCCGGTAAATCGAATAGTTTGCTGCATTTTTAAATGTTAAACTAAGGGAACCAATTACACTGCTTGGATTTTAAATAACAAATGCAAACACTTCTTAATAACTAATTAATTGCATAATAAAATTGCAACTTACTAATTATTATTCATTTCTGAAGTTTATTAAAATGTTTAAACAATTGATGTGCGCAGTTTTCTGAAAAAAGACATTTTTGTCTCTCCTGGAATCGCAGTATTTCAAATGAATTATCAGGTGAATTGACTAATTGATGTTAACAGGTGAATTAATTAATTATTGTAAATTTAAAACAAGACTTAATGATTCGAAATGAATATCCACAAATGTCTGTGATTAAATGATCAATAAATTTATCTATTTAAAACACCTAATGATTTTTATTAATCTTTTTTATTAAATTTTTTTAATAAACAGCGAATTTATGGCAACCAATATTTCATCGAAATTAAACATTGTTGTCGTCTAATGCGAAAACATTATTCGTGAAATACTCTTTTATTTTAGATTTAACTTAATAAAAACATTTATTTAAAAAATATTACAAAATATAAAAGTATTTTTAAAAGTGAGTTCAATTGGAAGATTGATTGTGGATTGAATGATTGATTATGGATTGAATGATTGAATCTCTAATTGATGCTTCTAATCTGACTTCCAAGAACTTTGCAAATCTTTGGTTTTGCAAATTTTGTGATTAATCAAGAATCAATTTGTCTGTTTATCCATTTATTTTGTCTTAAACCAACTTTATGAATTACAACTATGAATTACTAATTAATGTGTAATTCAATGCATTAGCAAATGTAAAGCTGTGCATTTTAGATATTGTAAACTTAATAACGATTAATTCATTAATTAAACAATGTACACGGTTTAGTAGAAAAACAAATCAATTACAATTTTAAATGCGATAAAACATTCGAAGAAGCAAATATTTATAAATACCAAAATATGAATAAACTTAAAAACGTTTAAAATATACAAACTCCAAACTCGTTTCCTTGCCACCAATGTCAGGTTTTTGGATAATTCCGATCTTATTACTTGCAGGTAATGTATAACTCTTGGAAAAACCAATAAATTGTTTTCAAATAAATTTAATAAATATTTTGAAATTTATATTAATTATTATTATGCTAATATTAATTATTACTTTAAATGGTTAATTTTATTTATGTTCGATATTCAAGATATGTTAATTACAATTTACGTTGAATTACCGAAATCAGAAAATTTCCCTTGGGAAACGATGGAATAAAGAAGAAATAACAAAAATCTAATGCAATTGAAAACATAAACAAATATAAATGGTGTCAAATAAAATAATATTTTGTTGGAAATTACGTCATAGTTGAGGAGGCAATGTTTTTACGAAGAGGTGAATGAAGGAATTATATGAAGTGTTGGATTGAGGAAGGAATCCATGAAAGAATATTGAATTCTTTATTCAGAAATATGGATTTTATAAAATACAAAAAAATAAATATTACACAAATCTTCTTAAATAACTGATATAATATTAATGAATAATAATATTATAATAATATAATAAAATATTACGTTTAAAGTTTAATATTAATCATTATTATTATTAATATTAATTTAAAATTATTATATATTATTATGTTAATATTATTTTAAATATATATATATAATATATATAATGTAATATAATATCATTTATATATATGTAATAATGCAATACATTATTATTATATAATAATATAATAGTATCGGAATTTTCATCGGGTTTTGAGTTTCCACAGCTTTCATAAGATTCATTTATTTAAGTGGTTTAAGATTGTAATTGTCAGTGATGAACCATTCCAGCAAGTGGTTGGTCAGTCTTTGGCAGATTTGGATTCTCCTGTGAGCAGAGAAAAGTCAAGTTGAAATATCGATGCTGTGAGGTTCTTCTTAAAATGGAGGTTGGGTTTTAAGATTAAGCTTTGTTTTAAGCTCTGCTTTATCTTTTAAATTGAAAATAAAAAGTCATTATTCTACAAATTCTATTGAAAAAAAAAATTGACTAATTGTTCACTGATGCAATTTTAAAACATATTTTGTTCAAATGTTTTTGCTGCTTAATTACTTCAAAAAATTAATAATTAAAACAAATTCACATTAAGTTTGCCGGCAGATTATTTAAATGGCATTTTTACGATCCACAACGGATTCAAATGTTTGACGACCAACACCAAAGTGCAACAACAAGTATAAGAACAACGAGTACAACAACAACAACAAGTATAAGAACAACGAGTACAACAACAACAACAAGTATAAGAACAACGAGTACAACAACAACAACAAGTATAAGAACAACGAGTACTACTACAACAACAACAACAACAACAACAAGAGCAACGACCTCAACCGTTCCAGTTGATGGACAATCCTGGAATCAAAAGAAGTTCATTCGAGTTCTCCAGGACCAGCTGAGTGGAAGCACATTCACATCCCTCATCGGTTCCAAGCGCACAGAGGCATAAACTTTGACGAGCCTCCACTTTTTCAGACTTCGGATAAAAAAGTTTTATTTTTCCAAGTTTTACGAACATTTTTTAGAAGTTTTAAATTTTTTTCTTCTGGAAACGTGAGTCGGAGGACTGAATTTGTCGTTTTTTTTAGGAAATTGCTGTCGATTTGTGAGTTTTTATTTTCGTTTTTTTTTAAATCAAATTTCGAATAAAAGTTTTGTCTTTAAATTCTTACTGTGAAGTTCAATAGTTCACTTGGAGGTCATAACAACTTAATGTGGTTAAACAGGATACGAACGATGCCTTTGTTGTTATTTCTATTTTCTTAGCGCCTGATTGGAGCAACAAACGGTAGGTGATATTTAAGGATTTCCATCAAAACATCCGGAAATTTTGAAACTAGCTACATTAACAAAAAAAATACCAAAAATAAATAATTTATAGAGGCGAAAAATGACATTTAAGATAATTTGTTTTAATAATTTAAAGATTTATAATAATAATTATTATTAAAGTGCCATCTAAAGTCCAACAACTTTGTGCTTTTCGATTGGTACTCATGAAAAAATTAAAACATGAAAATTCAAATCTTAATGGCGGACAACAATCGACTTCTTCTCGCTTCACATTTTCTCTCTTTTAACGTTTCAATTTTTATTAATTAAATAAAAATGTTGACGAATTCAGAGCACGAATGAAGGCGATAAAACAAGGAAATTCATTTGTTGGATTTCATTCTTCAGAGAAAATTCAATGAAGGGGGCCATTAATTGTAATATAATTACATATTTATCGTCTTCATGATCATCATCGTCATCTTCACATTCTTCATCATTATCACCACCACCATAATCATCATCATCATCATCATCATCACCATCTTATTAGCTTACTTTCCCTCCATCGAACATTGAACCGATGACGTGATCCTGACATCTTTATGAAATTGACTTCGACTCAGTTCTTGATATTACATGTCATAATAAATAATAATAAATTATGACCAAACCTTTTATAATAATTTATAAAAATTTATAAATGGACTTTTATAAATTCTTTAAATAATTATTATTAAATTATGCATTATAATTAATATTTCTTTTTTTAATTATTTATTTGCAATAAAAAATTCTTTTATAATTTGATCCAAAAAATGGAGTTTGTTACGAATAAAATGAAATAATCGATTATTGTTTAAATTCATTTAATTCTGAATTGATAGGATTTTATTTCAATTGTTTAAAAATGTTTCTAATTGCTGTAATTAATCGAATAAATTCAACTCACCAAAGCCTTAAAAATAAACTTTTTTAATAAGTTTTTTAACTTATTATATTTTATTCATTTATATGTGATTATATTTAATTGATAATAATTAATATATTCAAGTTATTAATTATTATGAAATAAGGAATTTGTACGAAAAACAATGAGTGATTGGGCTGAAGTGATAATTAATAATTTAACGAGAATTGAAACAAAATCAAAAACAGTTTTAATCGGAAAAATTCAAAAAACAATTTTTAATGCAAATTTAATTCTCGTGTTTTGATTTCAGTAAAATTTAAGTTTTATTAATTTCTAAAATTTTAATAAAATTCAATGTATTTATTGAACATTAAACATCTAAATATTTAAAAACAATATTACATATTTGATTATAAGTTAACTTGTTAAAAGTCATGGTTCAACTAATCTGACATCATCATCATCTTCATCATCATCATCATCATCATCAAGAACAACAACATCATCAACAACATCTGGCTAAAATTCTTTTTTTTTAACGCTTTAAACCTCAAATCAAAATAAACGGTTGACTTGATCATGAATTAAATTCTAAATTTCAAATTGCGAACAAAATTCATGCAACATTTTCCCGTGACAAATGAATCGAATTTCACTAAAAATTCCTGAAATCTCGTCATTTTGAGCAGCGGAGAAGACGTATCTTGGCGTTGAATTTTCCAAAATTGGATTAGTTTTACGCTCAGCAGATGGATTCTGCTGGAATTTGTGTTGCGACAAGGAAAGGAAATTGCAGGGAATCCAAAACTTTACTGCGAAGAAAAAAAAAGAACTCCGTCTGAACATTCCTCAATGGATGTCACTTTCCTTTATGCATTCAATTTGCTTGGAGGATCCAGATGGAAAAACTTCTGGAACGATAAAAGTGGGTGTTCCGATGTTTTGAGTTTCAAATGCTGAACAATGGCTTCGACAACTTTCACTGCTTTGAGCACATTGTGTCCAGTGATTACAGCATTTAAAACAAGTTATTCGCGTATTAACTAAATTAAGTTAAGTAATTATTGAAATTATTTTATTCAGTAATCTTATTTTATTTTTGTTTTCAGAAAGATAAGTACTTACTGCTTATTCCTCAGTACATGACCCTGATACGTAAGACTTATTCGTGGATAATTTACGAGAATAAAATGTGTTTATGTTTTGAACTAATAAATAAATAATAAATAAATAAGTTTTGTAGGTGGTTGAATTAATATTGGCACATTTTATGCACCTGCAGATCAACATCTCCCAAAAGAATGCCCTAATAAGTGCTATTCCTTGTTTTTATGCAAATTTCTTCCTCCCCTCAAATGTGTCAACAATTTATTTTATTACAAAATTGTATAATAATATCAAATAATATAAATAATAACATCAAATAATGTAAATAATAATATCAAATAATGTATATAATAACATCATATAATATAAATAATAATATCAAATAATATATATAATAGCATCAAATAATATAAATAATAATATCAAATAATATATATAATAACATCATATAATATAAATAATAATATCAAATAATATATAT
>MPNW01001624.1:1591-12478 GCA_011800805.1 Hirudo medicinalis
CAAGAACTTCAATCAAGAACTTCAATCAAGAACTTCAATCAAGAACTTCAATCAGAAACTTCAATCTTTCATGTGAGATGTAATTAATTTAGAGAGTATATATCGTATGTGTGTGTGTTGTGTGTGTGTGTGTGTGTGTGTGTGTGAAACGTTTCGAAGTTGAGAATGATCGCTAATATTGTTCTGTTTTATTTTAAAATAAGAAATTCAGAATCAAAATTCAAAAAATTATTTCACAATTTATTTTATTATTTGCAACAAAATTAATATTAAAATAAATGACAATAAAAACTAATTAATTTGAAAGTAAAATATATTTGTTTTACGAAGAATTTGAAAAATCCAACGAAAATATAATTAATAAACATTAAATTAATGAATTTATTGTAACAAATAAAACGAGCATTTTAAATTGAATCGAAAAGTCTTCTTTGAAAATGCAATCAAAAATAAAAACTGAAGCCAAAGATCCAAGGTTAGGAAGCCCAAGTGACCTTCAAGGTTTAACCATTCAGACCACGTGGCAGTCCCTGACTTTGCCAGTTTGGCAATGGAGAACTGGGGCTTAATAATCTACAGGGAGAATGTCCTCCTGCACGATCAGAATTCAACCTCCGACCACGAGACTTGGATGAACTCTTTGGTCATTGCCCACGAGATTGCCCACTCTGTGAGTTCATAGAGTGCTTTGGACGCTTGAACGTCTGCTGTTGATATTTTCATTTGAAACTTGAATTTATTAAATCCACTTTTTATGTCCTTTTTAATTGTCATTGAAGCATTGAATTGTAATTATGCAGGTCAAATGAAAACATCATAACATTTGTTCACAACAATTACGTTAACTAATATTATTATTTGATAACTAACAAAACCCACCTCAATAAGTAACCGTTTGTTGCACGAATCGCAAAACTACCTGGACATAACATGCACCTTACAACACCCTAGCCACATTCACTACCAACCTCTCATGAATTTTTACCTGGAGCCAATAGCTTAACAATTCACCTGCCTATCCATTCACCAACCTGCGTCCGACATTCATCTCGAGTGAGTAACTTGCAAGTAAGAAAGTTAAATCATTGCTTTTATTCACGTTTTCCGGGAGGTCTGCGATGGAAAACATCTCACATTTCCTCTCAAATATCGTCCTTCCTTGCGCTCCTTTCAACTGCTGGAGATGTTGATTGCTCCCGATAAATATGATAAATATGATATTTCTTTCGATAATTATGTCATATTTGTGCTTTTTTGAAAATTTGTAATAACTCCGGTTGAATGTTGAAAATGAGATATTGAATAATTTTAAATTGCACGACGTAGTTAATTTGTAATAATACAATATTTATTCTTAATTTGTAGTAATACAATGTTTATTTTTAATTTAAGGCAATTAATAAATTATATTCAATTTGTGATCATTTGAATTCATTTAATATCAATAATACATGATGACGACGACGACGATGATGATAATGATGATGATGACGACGACGATGACGGCGATGATGATGATGATGATGACGACGACGACGACGACGATGACGACGGTTGTGATGATGAATACAAAATGGCAGTGGTTCGGCAACATGGTGACGATGCACTGGTGGGAGGACCTGTGGCTGAACGAAGGATTCGCAAGCATCCTCATGTACCTGCCCTTCCATTTCAATGACAACAACTCTGATGGGGTCAGTTGTCCAGCGTTAATTCTTGTTCATGTTCTTATGCATGTTGTGAATTTTATTTTAGCGGTGCTGCAAATAATTAAATAGATTTTGATTGCGTAATTCAATGCAATTGTGTAATATCACTTGCTACAGTATGTCGTTGGTTTGGTGGAGATAGTTTTCCATCCTTTTTGCATTCTTTATTAATAAAATTTCATGAAGTATAAATTTTTTTGTTAAATATTGCCTCATTAACTCTTTTTTCATTTACTGTTATGCTAAAATATAAATCATTTAAAAATAAAGTTATTAATCAACAAGTAAAAGTAATAAAAATTAATAATAATAATAATAAAAACAACAACAACAACAATAATAATAATAACAATAACATTAACAATAATAATAATAATGTATAATATTATTAATTATTAGTAACATATATATATCTCATAATGTAAATTACAAATAATAATATCATTATATTAACTATTAACAATAATGATAATAATAATAACAATAATAATAATAATATCATTAAATGTTTTCGTTCAAGTTAAATGCTCAGCTCATCAAGAGCAAGTTCACCGTGATGAGGTCAGATTCTTTTCCCACGTCACATCCGGTCACCATGCCCATAACAAACCTGTACGACATCAACAATGGTTTCGATAAAATTTCCTATGATAAGGTGGGCCTTGGTGCATGAATATGCATGAATTCATTTTCATGAATTCAATACCTCCGTTAGTCTTGCTATTACGCATTACAAGTGACAGTGCTGCAATTAGCACAAATTATTCCAGTTTCATTTTGTCAATCATAATTTATAAATTATTTCTATAATTTATTATTTATGTATTATTTATTGTTTTAATGATGCAGTTGTATTATATTGATTCTAAATTAAACGAATATAAATAAATATAATTTAAGCGTTAATGTTTTGAATTTTTTCAGACGGACCACCAATCAAAACCATCAAACCTAAATATAGAACACATAATATATAACAATATACAGCCAAATGTAGAATACACCGTAACATTAGCAGTTATTAATATTAAAGTGGATTTCAGATCTTAAAATTCTTTTCCATCTCAGATGATCGGATTATTTGACAAATAAAACAAATTGATAGGAAATAATTTTGCAAAAATTTATTGTACATAAATTGTATATTATTTGAATGAATAACATAAAAAAAGGTTTAAAATGTTATGCAATTATTTAGGGACTCTCCCTACTCAGGATGCTGATGGGTTTCTTGGGTCATGATAACTTCAGGAAGGGGTTAAAGGTTAAATTAAATGCTTATTTATGTCATTAGGTTTTTTTGGATGTGGTTCACGTGTACTTGTAATGTTTTAATAAAAATATTCGAAACAAAATCGATGTGAAACATGAAAACATTACAATCGCCCGACCATTTATGTAGCGCCTTTTCGCTACTTAGCGGTGTTGGTTGCGAACCCCACATACATCTGATGCTGAATATAACGCGGAAATGCAGCCCACTAACCGCATTACAATACAAATTACATAGTCCTACGTTCACAAGTACAAGTTCTCGAATGCAAACGCCTCCCAGTTGTGGAGTGAGATGGAAGGATTTGCGAAGCTTCCCTTCCGAGTTGGAAGCATCATGGACACGTGGATGCAGCAGAAAGGTCTTCCAGTGGTCCTGGTCAAGCACCTCTCAGCTGGAAAATACCGTTTGGAACAGCAGAGATTTATGGCCAATCCACGCGACATATATAATACCAGCGAGAGTATCTACAAGTCAGTCCTTTTCATAGTTAATTAATAATTGCAGTTTGTTGCGGTTGTTGTTCAATTACAAAAACGACCTTTCTCTTAGTACAAAGGCACATCATAATTTGCGGGTTTTTGTGGTAACTTGATGGTGACACGATGTAGGTACAAGTGGATCGTACCATTCAGTTACGTCAGTGAAGATGACTTGACACCAAGAATTGTTTGGCTCAATAAAAAACCAGGTAAACGAGAATAACAAAAACATTTGTCATCGATTTCGATCATTCTTTGTAAAATATACATTTACATTTCCTTAGTGTTTGTTGTTCAATTGTCATTATTACTTCAATTCGAATCCAGGTGAATTAGCTTTAAATTTGTGACTATAACCCTTCAAAGTTGAAATTCAGGCGAAGGGTGAAACTTGGTTGCTAGGCAACGTGGACTCAATGGGATATTATTTGGTGAATTATGAGGAGGCGGTGTGGGGGAGGATCATCAGTCAACTGGAGTTCAATTATTCGGTTCGTACTTGTTGACCAAATTATTGATATTATTTTTATTATTGAATATTAATTATTAGCGATTAAATTATTTTAAATATTTATTTATATTATTAGCATATATGATCATGTACACCATATAAAGTGTCTAGCTTATTGTTACATATAAACTAAAGTAACAATGCAATAATATAATGATCTCGGCATCATTACAAAGTTGTTGGATAAGCATCGATGTGTGTTTCGAGTTCAAAGATTGAAGCAAATTTCATCATGATTTATTTATCATATTTAGCACGTTGATAAAATCCAAAGAAAAATGAATGAATTGCAGGTTTTCTCAATGGCAAGCAGAGCCAACCTCATCAATGATGTCTTCAATTTGGCCAGGTTGAACATTGTTTCAGTGCAAAGTTATTTTACAAATGAAAACTCCTGCTCTTTTGTTAATATCTGAAAAAATTACGTATTTTCACCTCCAAACATGGACATGAATTGCTTTGATTTTTCTGTTTATACAGAAAATATCTTTTATGCAGATCTCAAAAAAGCAGCAACTGTTTTTTTTTTTACTTCAGGGCAGAAAGACTTCCTTACGCTGTGGCATTCAACCTGAGCAGTTACCTGAAAAGGGAAGAAAACTTGGTGCCTGTCATGGCCCTTGCCCAAGAAATGAATTTTCTGAGAAGCCTTCTTTCATCGTCAAACAAATACGGCCTGCTGAAGGTCCTTCTACTGGATTTTCTTTAAAATATTCGATCAAATAAATTATTTTTAATTTCAGAAATTTATCAGAAGTTTGATAAAACCAGCCATCATGAAAATCATAAACTCCCCCCCTCAAGAGAAACTTCAGAAGTAAGTTCCCCATAAAATATCCTTTCATCTTTTGTTTTCTCGTTGCTCTGCGAGGAAATGATAAGAAGGAATTCATTCATTCACATTGAAAATTCACTCAATGCTTTCTTTTTGTAGATTTTTCTTCCCATTTCCCAGCTGTCTTGTTAATTATTTAAAATTAAAAAAATGTAATATTAGAAACGACAACACCAATAATAATAATAATAATTTATTTAAAATGTAAATTTATTATTGTTTTGTTATTTGCTATCACACGTTCATGTTATTCGGCCAATCAGAGAGGGATTCAAATTACACGAGCACTGAGATTCATGACCTTTCAGGAGTAACGCTCATTTAATATGGCAGTCTGAAATTATTGACATTGAAAAATATTTTAAAAACTCCACAAATCTTTCCGAAGATGTGATTGGAAATGAATTGTGTGATGTCTTGATGTCTTCAGAGCTCTGGTGGAACTACTCTATGTGGAAGGTGTCAGATACGATATTGAGGAAGTCGTGATGATTACAATGAAACACTTCCACAACTGGAAGAATGAAGGGATTGCGTAAGTCGTCCAATTAAATTACATTCACTACTGCATGATATCGAATGTTGATCAATTTTTTTCATCATTTGATGAGTCTTCTGATGTTTTTGTGAGTGCTCGGTGAAACTCGAGATTTGTTTCGAAATGATTGAAAAATTAAAGAGGTGAAACACGCCAGTTCTTTATTGGCTTTCAATTTATCAGTGGTGGATGAGTCACTCAAGTCTTCACGAAGAAATATTTCACTTATTATTAATTTATTTTTTTATTATTTCTTATATTTATTATCAACTTCGGTCAAAGGGTCAGTCGACCTCTTACATGATCAAGTGAACTTAAGAAAACAGAAATGGACAAATTTGAGCGAAAGCAACAATGGCAGCAAAAAAACTAAACTAAGCTCCCTCAGCTCAAAAATAATAATGAAATACATTCGTTTGTGGTGACACAAAAAGAAGGAAATTATTTGTAGGTGAGATATTGATTTAAGTTAAGTTCACGAATAGCCCAGTCAAAACGAGAAACAGATGATGAATTTACAATATCGGCAGGCAGGGAGCTCCATGATCGACTCGGTTACAGTAGAAATTCTTAATAGTTTCACATCTGATTTTACCAGTTCTTGGTTTAAAATTGTGACCTCGAGTCCTAGAATATGTTGATGGCAGGAGAGAGAAGGAGGCTGTGCAATTAAGCAGTCCCCTTCTTAACTTGAAACAATTGGTCAGCCCATAATCGACGCTTTTCAAGAGTTAAATGTTATTATTATTTTATTATTAAAATGCTTTCCGTTCAAAAGGATCCAACCAACCTATTCACTGGCTTCCTATTCGTCTGGAGTTAAATACGGGGATGAGGATGATTGGAATGCCATCTGGAGATTGTCTCAGGAAACAACTGTTGCTTCCACTGCTGAGATGCTCTTGTGCGCTCTTAGCTTTTCCAGAGAAACATGGATTCTTAAGAGGTAAGCATGAATATTCATTGGATACATTTCTCGAGTGACTAAATACAACAACCTTGTTTTAATAGTTATTGTTTATGAATATTAATATTTACATTGTTATCGTTATTCTAAGGTACCTATCGTACGCCATGAACAGCAGTTTGGTAAAGCCACAGTATCTTCAGAGTGTTTTCTACTGCGCCTGTGAGAATCCGTTGGGGAGGCAGATTGCTTTTGATTATTTGGCCACTCATTGGAAGGATATTATAACTAGGTTCATAAAATTGTGAATTTAATATTGGTTAATTAATTATTCATGAATATGAATATTATGTTTTGCTTCAACTCAGATTTGAGTCGGATATTTTCACAATGAAGGACATTGGTTCGATAGTCTTCGCTCAGGTTGACAATGAATATCAACACGAACAAGTCAGTTGAGCAGTATTTTAATTTAGTTTTTAATCAAATTCCATGTTTTTATTTTAATAAATTTATTATTATTCAATAAGACGATTAATTCCTCATTACAGCTTCATGAAAATTAAATTACTTAAAATCGAATCGCTAATTACTCCCTCAAGCTCCTCACTTTGTTCAAGAAGACACCTCCCCCGACATCATTCTCAAAGGAATTTGAAAACATTCTTCACCAAGTCAGGTGGGTGCATGGCTTGTATGCAATCTTAAGTGAATGTGAGGGTTATGCAAGGGTATACAAGACTAGGATCCAAAGACATGCATCAGTGATTCTTTGAAAAGTTGGTGCTTTTCAAAAAGAGGTTATGGTAAGGGTAGTTACTGAGGAGGAAGGCGAGTCCATTAAAGTCTAGGGAAGGTAATGGATCTGCTCCAGCTAAATACGAATTGTTACATCATCAGTTATTATTAGTAGGTAGTTTATTATGTAATCATGTTTATATGATTAACGTCCTTTGTAAATGATGTTTTGATAATCAATTTATTATTTTGCTGCTCTACAGTAATTATTCACTAATTAGTAATTATTAGTAATTGTTTTATTACCAGATCGAACTTAGAGTGGAAACATTCAAATATGCAGAGCATTGAAGATTGGTTGACCAAATATGTTGAANTTGCTGCTCTACAGTAATTATTCACTAATTAGTAATTATTAGTAATTGTTTTATTACCAGATCGAACTTAGAGTGGAAACATTCAAATATGCAGAGCATTGAAGATTGGTTGACCAAATATGTTGAATAAACTCTTGAATACTTTGGACTTATTTATTTCTAATCACTTTTTATTTATAAGTTATTTTAAATTAAATTGTTTATAATTTGAAATTGTATTTATAATAATATTTCTTTTGCATTTCCGTATTTATTGTTAATTCGAAAAGTTTGTATCTGAATTTATATCAAATTATAAATAGTTGATGTTGTTTCCATTATTTTTGACAACTTTTGAATGTCTGAAGAAATTTGTGAAATTCATTTTATGAAATTTTGGATATTTTGATTGATTAAAATTTTCATTTTTAATGGAGTCTCATTTTTAGTATTATTCTGTTGTTTCATCTGCATATTTTTCAATGGTTTTCTTGTAATAATAAACACAAAATTTTACTAAAGGTCTTAGTGCGGTCTAAGTAGGAACATTAAATATTAAATATTAATGTTGCACATCAACATCATCATTACATAATTACATTCAATGAATCTCATTTACACTGGCTTCTCCTCCATGACAACAATAAAAACCAAAAATAAAAATCGATAGAATGTTCGCAATTCATTCAGAATTGCTTTGACTGTTATGGAATCCGAATAGATTCAATTGTTAAGACACCTTTCCTTTCCCTCTGATGTTGTCAAATGTGGGCGCAAATTTTAAATTTGAGAGCCAAAAAAACCGGCCCATTGAGTCTCATTATAGAAGCATCACAATTAAAGACTCGATATATAATGCCAGAACATCGCATAAAAACTATTAATAGTTGCTGCGAAAAACTTTGAGAACGCTGCGCCGCCCGGGAATCGAACCCGGGTCGCGAGAATGGGAATCTCGCATGATACCATTACACCAGCGGCGCGCCTGGCTGCTGGGCACCGAACTGCAAGTGATGATTATGGTTAGATGTAAACTAGTGATGAATCAATATTTAAAAATAATGACTTAGTAACAACATGTACACACACTTACTAATAAGTCTAATAAAGCATTAAAACATCAGTTAATTGACAGTACAGTAATAAATATGAAACACTAGTTCATAAAGTAATTATTATTTTGCAATTAACTGATGTTGATACATTCTTCCATGATATTCTTCAGCAGGGTTCACAAACTACGGCCCGCCGAGGGTACTTGAATTTCTTTGTTAAAACGTGAGGAGCGACAGACGTCTGATGCCATTTAAAATGAAATATCGTGTTGAGCTCACTAAATCTTCATGGACTTGACTGCTGTAGGTTACAAAATATTCGTGCGTGTTTTTAATGCAGATTCGGTTAGGTAACATGCACGTGCATGTTGTTTGTGTTTTTGTCAAGGAAAGTGAATTTCGATACTTACGATAGGTCATTTCCGTTGCCAATTAACAATATCATTATAAACACAATGCAACTCCAGCGTCCAAAGAACCAAACCTTTAAACTGTCCTAAAACATTCTAACAAAAGTCATTTCAATAGTAAATGAGATTATCACAAATGTAAATGAGGTAATTCATCATTCAATCGAAAGCATTTTGAGCATGGTGAGAATATTTATTGTCAAGTCGAAACTGATCCCGGATAAATAGGTTACAAGAACGGAAGTCAGGAAGTCAACAATAGAATAAGAGATGAAGAGAGGCAGCAGTTTGGTAGCACCGACCAGCGCATCAATATTTTGATCCATCTGAATGACAATTACCAAAAACTTCTGGATCTTTGGGTGCTTAACGATTTTAGGAGGCTACTTAACTGAGCCAATTTATGCTCACTTTTTGACTTTTGACTTTTGATGCAAAAAGTCATCTCACCAAGTTGTGCGAGGGGTTGCCTCCCCCCGGAAAAGCTGAAATGACGTTCTTGGGAAGAAGTTTCATGGACACAAATGCTTGACATTAGATAAAGAAATGACAGCATAAACAAACATTACTCGTTTTTCAATGTTTGCATTCGGATGATATATATATAATTGATAATTTGAAAAATATGAAAAATATAAATTTTGAGTTTAATTAACTGAGTTTATGGTGCCAACATTACATTAATTAACATTGCTTTTAACTGAAAATCTGTTTTACCTTTTAATCTGAAAAGAATGTAAGATGCTGATTTTCAAAGATGCAACCTTCATAGCATCACTGGCTGCATTTGATAATGATGAAATTTAATGAATGTCAATATGAAATTATTGAATGTCACAAAGTAAGACAATGTTAGCAATGTTATTAAATTTCAGCCAAAAACAACTGCATTTCAAATTTCATTTCCAAAATCAACAAAATATCAGTAATTAGAATTAACTTAAAATGAATTTTTTTCTCACATTTTATATTTATTCTTGATAAAAACAGCATAAGAAAATTATAAGCACGAACGATCTCAAAGTTTTTCAAGTAAATCAAAATGTTAAAAAATAAAAATCATCAATTGACAAATAAAATTGTAAAAATAAAGGATAAAATCAAGTTATATAATCTTCGGTACCTTTCAATCCACTAGCGGTAATTGGCAAAAGGTGTAGTGAGCAGGTTGTAAGTGATGTAACTTCTTGTAAATCTACATTAAATACTAAGATAAATAACAAGTAAATGTTTTGTTTATTTTAAACTTAAATGTGTTGATTTAATTCAAATGCAATCGAATTTTTAGTATGCGTTAAAAGAGTTACTAATCTTTACATCTTCATCAGGTAAACAAAGATGCACTCAAGTGTCGTGTTTTCTGGATCGTCCGACGTACAATTTACGAAGCAAATTTGTGATTATTTGAATATTAAAGCTGGAGAGGTTACGCTCAACAGGTTTTCTAACGGAGAAACAAGGTGAATAATCAATTAACAACTTAAATAAATTTATTTAGTTGATAACAATCAAATTGATAACCAATAAATCCTAGCGGGATGTGAATCCTTTTCCTTTGGGTTTTGCCTTCGGATCATCATTTCTTTTACGTTTAAACCTATTGTTGCTTTTTTAATGTTTATGTTTGATGCTTATAAAATAAAAAAAATCAAAATAAAGGTATTTGGGAATAAATGCTGGTTTAATTTTAAAGCATAGAAATCGGACAATCAGTGAGAGGCAAAGATGTCTACATTGTTCAAACAGGAGCTGCAAATGTGAATGACATGATCATGGAGATGCTCATCATGGTCAATGCTTGCAAGCTTGGATTTGCTGACATAATAAGGGTTGTCATTCCCTGCTTTCCTTATGCACGACAAGATAAGAAGGATAAATCCAGAACACCGATCTCCGGCAAGTTGCTGGCCGACATGCTCCAAGTAGCTGGTGTTAACCACGTCATTACCATGGATCTCCATGCTCCTCAGATTCAGGGATTTTTTGATATCCCTGTCGATAACTTGTACGCTCTTCCAGCCGTCGTCACCTGGATCAGAAAGAATGTGACGGATTTGAAGAGTTGCACCATAG
>MPNW01001626.1:17605-30231 GCA_011800805.1 Hirudo medicinalis
TTGGTAATTAGCAAAAACAAAAACAATCAAAATTTTGTTCTAACGGTGACTTGATATTAGGTGCCAACATTGTTATTATTATTATTATTATTATTATTATTGTTATCACCACCATCATCATCATCGCTCTCTCTTTTCTTTCCGGGGTCAGGATGGTGACCTCGTTCGTGGGCAAGCTGGGCTGGAGGAGCATGGAGGCCCTGCTCATCCACTTCCAGAGTCGTCTGTCGTTCGGAGTGCAGCAGGAGCTCGTGGATCTCGTCAGGATACCTGTTGTTACCGCCAAGCTGGCCAGGTGAGGAGGAGGAGGATGATGGGTGGTGTTGATGTAGTGATGATGATGGTGGTGGTGATGATGATGATGATGATTTTGGGTGATGTTGACCTAGTGATGATGATGTTGATGATGATGATGATGATGATGATGATTTTGGGTGATGTTGACGTAGTGGTGATGATGATGATGATGCTGGATGATGACGTAGTGATGGAGATGATGACGATGATGACTCAACAGTTTATTCAGCTTTATCGTTCGACTTCATCATTACCCTTTATTACTTTTCTTTCTTGACCGATCAAAATAAGTCCTCGTCTCGTTCTCAACTCAGGTGCTTCTATGCTGCCGGCTACTTGAACGTCGCCTCCCTTGCCCTGGCCAGCGTCGACGCTGTCGTCAAATTGTTGAGGGGTGCATCTGCCTTCCTCAGGTGAGTTGAGTGGGTGGTTGGGTGGGTAGATGGGTGGCTGAGTGGGGGTTATGGGCAGTTGGGTGGGTGGATAAATGGTTGAAATGGATCAACTGTTCACGGGGGCATGATTGAATGTATCGTGCTGTTGGTTCGCATTTCGCATTGGATCACAAACTTCATCTACGGTCTGCCTTGGCTTCAAAACATCCACGACCTAATTCCAATTCCACCCATCAATCATTCAATCAATCAATCATTCAATCCATCAATCAATCCATCAATCAATCAATCAGCAAGAAGAAGGCCGAAGGCGAGAGCGAGTGGGAGCTCGAGGAACGAATGAGGACGAGCCGCTGCATCTTCGTTTCTGGTGGCGGTCGAGGACTGACGGAACGAGAGGCAGCCCAGGAAATCGTCTCTGAGGCCAGGAGGATGGTTGGGGACGATCTCCTCAAGATGGGGCTGAGGGGCGTGTTGCCCTTGGGTGCAAAACCGGGGAGAGGGAGGAGGCCGAGGATGCTGCCGGGCCGCCCTCGTCGAAGAGTCGGTTTCGGTTTTGGATTTTCAGTTTTCTCTGTGGTGATGATGTGACGTTATTAAATAAATGATGATGATGATGATAATAATAATAATAATAACAACATTAATTAAATTAAATTAATTAAATAAATCCTTTCAGGAGCAAAACTCGACAAGGACAAGAAAAAACGAAACTCAAAGGCCTCCAAATCTGGAAAACCCCGAAGATCCATGAATAACTCCCAGGCCAAAGTAAATACGAGCAAGTCCAATGAAAGCTGCCTAGCCAGTACGTCGTCGATACTGATGCCTCCAAAATCATTCCTAGAATCGCAAAAGTTGATTCGGGGGACTTCTCTCGTTCGGGATTCCAGCACGACAGAGCCCAGGGGGGTCGGGTTCTTTGGTCTCGACCCGGAGAAATATTTTGACCTTGTGTCGAAAAACTTATCACCTGCGAATAGCCACTTTGGGATTAATGACGTCACTGACAAAACTCTTAACAGTGTTGGTAATGACACAAGAAGGCATTTTATTAGCAATAACCCAAATGGCCCCAGCCCGGGTTTAGGACCACATGCCAGCAGTACCCCCAAAACTGCTAAGAAACCCTTCTTCAATCCATTCTTTCAGGCGAGCCCCCTGGATTGGTGGACCTCGAGGTTAAACCCGAGGGGAATCCCGAACGGTGTGTCGACATGGAGGTCGACAACTCCGTGGAACTGATCTCCGGATATGATTCCAACAATTTTGACGATTCGAGGTTCTCGGACAACACCCAGTTCATGCTCCTGGCCTCGGAAAAGCCCGAAGACGTCCCTCCCATGGATGTCGAGAAAAACAAAGCCGAGGGGGTGGAATTACCCGCGGTCGAGGGTGCCAACGGTGGGGCTGCACCTCTCGACGATGCCTCTAGATTCCACGAGGAAGTTCTCGCCGGTTCACAACTCATGGAGGAGTTCATGCAGAACACATTTGATGCCAACGGTAGATACGGCTCGGGAAAGATTGCCTCGACACCAAAGACCAAACCCCCGTCCGCGTCTACTCCTAGGGACGTTGGGTCAGCCCCGAAGGGGAAGAAGACCACCCCTCGTGTTGCAAGGGACGATACGTTTTCGGACATGGTCGTACATTCCAAGCTTTACTGCCAGGTAATACCAAGACCTGGAAAGCCTAGAGGCAAGACCAATGATAGTGAGAAGAAGAAGAAGAAACTGGACAAGTCGAAGAAAGAGGATCAAGGCATCGGGAATGCCACTGTCGACGACGTAGCTCGTTCCGATCTGCAAGAGAGAAAGCAGAACTGCTCTCTACTTCTGGACGGCAGGGCTCCTTATTCGGAAGAGATGTTTGACGACGACGACGATGACCTCGTGTTTGAAGCGCCAGACGTCAACCTTGAAAGGCTGGCGAAGGACCTACCCACAGATGTTAATATGACAAGCTGTGGTATGAAACAGAGCGAGCCAAAGCAAATCGATCCTGCTGACAGGATCAATACCTTTACAAAACTCAAGACGGTCGATTCGCATCTGATTCTGAATCCTCCTGTCGACCTTGTAGACATTCGAGGGGGGTCGAAAGCTCCCTCGGGCCCCGATTTAGCCCCGGCTTTTGAGGCGGCCAACGACGAGCCGTTGTTCGAGGAAAACGAATTATTCGACAGTTTCTTCGACCAATCCGGCGTCTTCAATGCACCGGGGTTAGAAAAGCAAGGCCTCGAAATCGTCGAGCCCGACCGTGGGGCCGACCACAAAAACAGTCTTTATAACGACGAACTGATCACGCCGACGGCCGCCGCTCAACTTTTTGACTCCATAATTTTCGATGAACAAGATGAAAAGGATTTGCCAACATCTACCATCATACCTAAAAAACCTGAAACGAGTACAAAAAACAATCAAAATCAGACTCCCGCTCGTCAAGGGGAGTGTACAGTTACGTCAAAAGGCTTCGCGGATGCCGGCGACGGGTTTCGAACCCCGAGCTCGGCGGCCAAAAAGTTCAAGTCCTTCGACGATGCCCTTTCCAGTCAATTCGACCCCGACGTGGAGTTCGTCATGAAAGTTTTTTGCGACGAAAACCACGAGGGAGATGGAACGAAATTGAAAAAGTGGAACAAGAAGGCACCAAAGAGGCACAACTCGGGTAACAATTCGTCAAATACTAGGGACTCCAAGTCTTCTGTTCTTTCCAAGATTGCGCAAAGTCCATTCGATGCTGACGACGACGACTACTTCAAAACGATCCAGACACCCGTCGGCCTCGGGCCTTTTACGGCCGTTCGACCCGCCATGACGTCCGGACCTTCGTCAACAAACATCGGCCAAACGATCGCCAAGACCTCTACAATTGGCCAAACCACTTGCCACTCCAATGGTAATATTACCAACGATAAAAACAGCACCAACGACATCAACGAAAGTGACTTCGACGACATCGTGCCGCCGACGCCCCCCGGGAGTCCCGAGAGGAGTCTGTCCAAGGCCTTCTGCTCCGGCACCACCACTCCGAGAAGGTTGCTGGTGGGGGTGGTCAGGCCCTCGCCCAGGGCTTCTGGAAAAACGGGGCCCTTCGACGATCGGTCGGAATCTCCCGGCAGGGAGGGACGAAAGAAGGAGGCCGGCTCCAGGAAGGTCAATTCATCCAGACGATTGGACCTGGATGGTTGTGATGGCAGAGGTTTGTTGTAAATAAATAAATAATAATAATTATTATTATTATTACTCAATTTATAGCTATGAGGGGTGGTATGTTTATTGTGAGTGGATATTAGAAATATTATCTTTCAATTTGAGGAAATACCTGACGATCGTGGGCACAATCATGAACAAATCTTGTGGTCTATTTATTTATCTATTTATTTATATACTTATTTATTTATTTATTTACTTATTTATTATTTATTTATTTATTTACTTACTTATTTATTATTTATTTATTTATTTACTTATTTATTATTTATTTATTTATTTATTATTTATCTATTTATTTATTTACTTATTTATTTATTTATTTACTTATTTACTTATTTATTTACTTATTTACTTATTTACTTATTTATTTATTTATTTATTTATTTACTTATTTATTTACTTATTTATTATTTATTTATTTATTTATTTATTTATTCACTCATTTTATTAAAGTTCGTTGCACGACCAAGATGATTTGGACTAATTTGTAGTCTCTATTATTAAGCCATGCTTAGTTAAGTAATTCCTGTAGGTAATGTATTACGTGCTTTCTTAGTCTTGGGCTGTGGTGCATTAAAAGTTTGTCAACCAAATCTTGTGTGTCCAAAGATCCTTTAAGTCTGAATTTATTTTCATAGATTACCATAATTATGTAATAAATAATAATTATCGAAAAGTTATTCATATAATTCACTGACTCTCGTCTCTTGTATATCAAGATTTGGCCAAAGCTACAGCATTGTCTTCCAACGCACAATGATAACCTTAGATTCAACCTCTCACAAAAAAAACCCATACTGTAATAAATTTCATAAACCACGAAATCCTCACAACCAGGCAGCTCCACAGACCCCCACACTCCAGTCCCACCCGTGGACTTCCACCCCCCTAGCACCGGGCCCGCACCCTCCCTGGAGGCTTTTACCATCTGTGACGTTGCCTCGGATCGTCGTCTCTTCGAAACCTTCCTTGCCGAATGGAGAACCAAGAATCACTTCTCCATCTGTCTGGCGTGCGACAAATCTCCCCCGCAAGGCCGGCCTGCCGGAAAATCCATCGGGGATAAGTTCCGGCAAAAGCCTTTCCCGAAACCGGCCCCGGTCGATTCGGGCCCGAGCCCGGGAGATTCTTTTCGTCTGCTCGATTCAGACCTCAGGGTGACAGGGCTGGCAGTTTCATGGTCTGCCCTGGACGTATACTATGTTTCCTTCGTGACTTGTGTCGAGGGAAGTGACCTTGACAGGTCCATGGCAGCCCCTGACCTGGACCCCTCCTTGGGAGTGGAAGAAAGGCTGGACAGTGTGAAAAAGGTTTTGGAAGGTCAGTACGTGCGATTTGGAATACAAATGTGTCAATACACAATTTCATTATTATTATGATTATTATTATTATTATTAAGTGATTGTATTACAAGTTATTATCAGCTAATAATAATAATAATAATGATAACAATAATAATAATAATAACAATAATAATAATAACAATAATAACAATAACAATAATAACAATAATAATAATAACAATAATAATAATAATAATACTATTTACAAAATCAACAATGATAATTGTATTATTAATAACGAAACACTCCCAACAATCTTCGCTACGACAGCAAAAACCTCGAGCCACAACGAAAACATTCAAGTCGTCTGCTACGATGCCAAGGCCCAGTTCAAGGCCTTGAGTGGGTCCTGTGGTCTCCTTCCAGGTGGGGCGATGCTGGACCCTAAGGTGGCCTGCTGGCTGCTCGACCCCGGGTCTCGGGAGAAGACCATGCACGGACTGGTGGCTACATATTGCTCGCACCTATTGTACCTACTGGAAGGTTATTGTCAATGACGATGATGAAGATGCTGGTGGTGTTGATGATGATAATGCTGGTGGGTTTTGATGATGATGCTGGTGATGATGATGATGATGATGATGATGATGAAGAAGATGATGGATTGGTGGATAGAATGACTGAGTGAGTGAAGGAATGATGATGATGACGATGGTGATGGTGATAGCAGTGCCTTTTATTCTTTGGAGAGGCATGCACATTGCAACATAACTCATGACATTCATAATTACCATCTCGACAATAATTATAAGATAATAATATGACAATTAATATATAATTAATTAATATAATATGATAATAATAGCATGATAATTATTGATATTGATAATTATTATTATTAATATAATTATATATATAATATAATATTAATATAATTATTAATAATTATTATTAATATTATAAATATTAAATGATAAATGATAAATTTGATAAATAATATTATAAATATTATAATAATAATATTATAAATAATTATTATTAATAATTATTAATTATAANATCAACGTCTACAATTTCGGCTGATATGAATAAATAAACAAATAATTATCATAAATAATAAATAACAATAAATAAATAAATAAATAATTTCATTATAATATTAATTAATTAATTACAACGCAATCTAATTATCGCCGACTATTTTTACCGACGCCTACAATCCAGACGTCGAAAGCAACTCCGGGATTTCCAGCCTCGGCATGTCGACCTCGGAAGTGACCTCCTCGAGGCTCAGGTCTTGTCTCGAGGCCGTCTTGGTGCGCCAAGCCATGGCCGGCCTCGAGACCCAGATGACGAGGAGACCCCTTGATAAAGGCGGTGATGATGCTAGTAGCGATGGCAAGCTCTGGAAGACCTTCGTGGACACCGAGATGCCCGTCGTCATGCTGCTGGCCAAGATGGAGCTCAATGGAATGGGTAGGTTTGACGATGATGATGATGATGATGATGATGGTGGTGATGGTGATGATGATGGTGGTGGTGGTGATGATGATGATGATGGCGTTTGTGGTGATAATGATGTTGTCGACTTTGATAACGATGAAGACATTTACAATGATGATGATAGTGGTTGTGGTGGTGATGATGATGGTGGTGGTGGTGCTGATGATGATGATGATGGTGGTAGTGATGATGATGATGATGAAGTTGTTGATTGTTAAGGTGACATTTGATGATTATTATCACCATTACTATTATCACCACAATTATTGTTACACCCCCTATGACAGGCTTCGACGACAAGGAATGCGAATCCCAGAAGTCCCTGATCCTCAGGCGAATCTCTCTCCTCGAAACCAGCGCTTACGAACTGGCAGGCCACCCCTTCAGCCTCACCTCGCCCGATGACGTCAGCAGCGTACTCTTCGTCGAGCTGGGTCTTCCCCCATCGGGCGAGCCCGGGGTCGCACCCAAGACCAAGAGCCGAGGCAACTCCAAGACCGGTCGATCGACAGCCCTACCTAGGTTCAGTTCTGCCAAGGACATCTTGGAAAAGCTGGTCAAGCACCACCCCATTGCCGGGGTGATCTTGGAGTGGCGGAAATTGACCACGGTCGTGTCGAAGATGGTTTTCCCGCTCCAGAGGGCTAAGGTGTTTTGCCGAGGAGGGCTCGAAATGAACCGGATCCACGGGGTCGCCGAGACCCACACGGCCACCGGGAGGGTCACCATGAGGGAGCCGAACCTGCAGAACGTGCCCAAGGATTTCAGTGTCGCCGAGAAGCACGCCCCTGAGAGAGGTTGGTGGGCTGGAGTTGACCGGGTGTTTGGGGGATTATAAAAATAATATGCAATGTAATACCATCATAACATATATATCAATGTAATATACTGTAATAATAAATATATTTAATTTATATATATTATATATATTGTAATAATAATAATAATAATATTTATTATTATTTTTAATATCTGTTATATATTGTTGTTATAATCTATTTATTATTAATAATAATATTTATTATTTATTATTATTATTTTTAATATCTGTTATATATTGTTGTTATAATTTATCGCTAACACTGACAACACCGTGCATACCTTTCCCTATAATCCACAGGCCTACCAGACGACCTCATAAACGAAAGTATAAACTATGACTTCATGATCGATGACGACGACGACGACGACGATGATGATGCCAACAACAACAACTCTGCCTTCAGAGTCAGCATGAGGAGTGCCTTCGTGCCCTTCCGGGGGGGCCTGATGCTGGCGGCCGACTACTCCCAACTGGAACTCAGAATCATAGCCCACATGTCCGACGACCGCAAACTCGTCGACCTTCTCAACAGGGGAGGGGACGTCTTCAGGGCCATAGCTGCCCAGCTCAGGGGGGTGGCCGACCACGAGGTGACCGACGAGCAGAGGCAGCACGCCAAGCAGATCTGCTACGGGATGATATACGGCATCGGGGCCAAGTCCCTGGGACAGCAATTGAACGTGGATGAAGAGAAGGCCGCCCGGTTCATCGATTCCTTCAAGTCGACCTATTCGGGTGGGTTCAGGGTTCATTGGGTAGACGGGGGCTAGTTCTGGTTCATTTATGTAGCACCATGAGCATTGCAAGAGATGCATTTCTATTACTCATTTATGTAGCGCTCCCTACCATAGTCCTCTCTCTCTCCCTTGTCCCTGGTGGCTCAGCCAGGTTCTGAAGCGTGCGACTAGTTACGAAAATTTGTGATATTCAATTATGATTATTCATTATAATAATAATAATAAGTTACGAATATTTATGATGATTAGTAAATGATAATTTATGATAATCAGTTATGATAATCAGTTATTATAATCAGTTATGATAATCAGTTATGATAATCAGTTATGATGATCAGTTATGATTATTGGTCATGGTTACGATAACTTGGTTACGTCTATGATGATTAGTCATGATAGTTTATGATAATCGTTTACAATAATTGGCTGCGACGACTTGTCTACACAACTACACGATCGACTGATTGACTGATCGACTGATCGACTGATTGACTGATTTATTGATTGACTGATTGATTGACTGATTGATTGATTGACTGATCGACTGATTGACTGATTGACTGATTGATTGATTGACTGACTGATTTATTGATTGACTGATTGATTGATTGATTGACTGATTGATTGATTGACTGATCGACTGATTGACTGATTTATTGATTGATTGACTGACTGATTGATTGATTGACTGATTGATTGATTGTCGATAACCTCAATCGTCCCTCAAGGTGTAAGGAGGTTCCTCAACGACACCGTCGAAAGCTGTCGACGCAAGGGCTTCATGGAGACCATGTTCGGCAGGAGGAGGTACTTGCCCTCCATAAACAGCGACAAGACGCACGCAAGGGCACACGTGAGTTTTGATAGTGATGACGGTGGTGGTGATGATGATGATGATGGTGGTGGTGGTGAGGATTATGATGATGGATGTGATGATGGTGGTGGTGGTTAGGGTTAGGTTGTCACCATCATCATGCTGCAGCCTTTATCATTCAGTATCGCTACCTTAATCATCATCATCATCATCATCATCCCCTCTCATCGTCTTCGTCGTCCTCTTCGCCCCCAGGCCGAGAGACAGTCGGTGAACACGACCATCCAGGGCTCGGCAGCGGACCTCGTGAAGTCGGCCATGCTGGAGATCGAGGACAGACTCGCCAGAGAGTTCCCCCAGTGTCGCTATCCGCACAGGCACCTCGCAGGTATGCGATGATGATGTTATATTGTGGTGATGATAATGATGATGATGATGACGATGATGTTATATGGTGATGGTGTGATATAGTGATGATGATGATGACGATGATGATGTGGTGGCGGTGATAATGATGGCATTTTTGTTGGTTGCAGTGATGCTCATTAATTAATAACATATTAAAACGCTCATTAACATCAACCAATCTCTCTTCTTCCCCTCCAACTAAACCAGCCAATGGCAGTCCACGACCATCTCTGAGCCCCTCCCCTAGAGGTGCCTATCTCGTGCTACAGCTACACGACGAACTCATATACGAGGTCAACGGTCCCGATCTGCCCGCGGTCGCAAGGGTGGTGAAGAGGGGCATGGAAGGGGCCATCAAGTTGAGTGTGGTGCTGCCCATCAAGATCAAGGTGGGGCCGAGCTGGGGCCAGATGGCCGACTACGAGGTCCTGGAGCGATGACGATGACGATCTTCACAGAGTTGTTGCGTTGTTAAATACAATGAACGGTTTTTGTAACTAAGAGCTTAACTACGTTCAGATGATGCCAAAGATGATGACGATAACGATGATTATGATGATGATCATTCATAATGAGATGAATTTGGACATTGATTATGATGATGATCATTCATAATGAGATGAATTTGGACATCATCATCATCATCATCGTCGTCTATGTTTGTATGCACGTAATATTTATTGTTTATCTTGTATCGTATTGTATCGTCATCGTTGTTCTCGTTGCCTTTTTTGTTGTCGTTGTCGATTTTGGTACAATCTATTTTTTATTTAAAGCATCAATATGGTGATATGCTAATATTTAATCACTGTTATCATCATCATCACCTTCAACATGATTTCTGTCATCGCTGTCATCATCTAGATGATTTTGGCTATCGCTATCATCATCATCATCTTTGACATCATTGAGATGAATTCAGTCATTTTCATTATTGAGATGATTTTGGGTATCATTATCATCATCATCATCATCCTTGACATGAATTCGGCCACCACTATCATCATCATCATCCTTGACATGAATTTGGCCATTACTATCGTCATCATCATCCTTGACATGAATTCGGCCATTACTATCATCATCATCATTGTGATGAACTTGATCATAATCATAATCATAATCCACCCCACCGATTGTAACATTGACCTTGTGAAGGCACCTGCACGCCTTCTTCTGTCATCCCTTATTTCTGCACGTCTTCGGTTCTCGTTCGATAGCAAAGTATTATTCTCCTTAAATCTTCAAATTCTATCGCTCGTTATTGCTATGATATATTTATATTATTATTATTGTTGTTGTTGTTGTTGTTGTTATGTGTGTACATGTACATGTATATATATATATATATTTATATTATTACTATTATCATTATTGTTGTTATTATTATAGTTATTATTATTGTTGTTATTATTATTATTATTGTTATTATTATTATTGTTATTATTATTATTACTAGTATCATTACTATTATCATCATGGCTGATCTTCTGCACGATATTTCCTGCTCCGATTCTCGAGCAGCACAAAAACAAAAGCAAATTTATCCTCCTTGACTTGACGTGACATTGTGACCTCGAAGAACTCCAGACTCCAGGCTTGACGCCATGACGACGATGACGGTGATGATCACGACACATGCCCACCACCATCATCATCATCATCACCACTGAGGATCATTACCACCACCACCTCCTACTCATTTTTTATCTCCTTTGTTTCTACCATCATCTCATGAACTATTATCTGTTCAGTCAATAAAAGTCAAACGTGTTGACCCCTGACCCCTGCCCCAAAAAAAAAACAAAAAAAAAAAGCCCGACTGCATGGTAGGGTCACCCAGGCGACCTCGGTCAGCCCTCGACAACTGTGAGTGCAACTGTCAGACGCTCACAACATGAGTTTATTCGCTCGCAAGGAAATCAAACACCTGCCATCTTTGAGTGTCCAACAGAAGAGGGAGATAAAAAGTGACCCAGCATCCTCCACCAATGACGGAAGGCGAACCAGGTCTGCGCCCGGCTTGCAACCAATCGCGTCGAGCGAGACAAAAAAAACAGACGAGCGGGCAAAAACAAGAGGAAGGAAGACGTCATCATTAGCAATAACATTAATAATAATTATAATAATAACAATAATATTAATAATAATAACAATAATAATATTAATAATGATAATAACAATAATATTAATAATAATAACAATAATAATATTAATAATGATAATAACAATAATATTAATAATGATAATAATAACAACAACATTAACAGAGTCAAAGAATACAATTGCAACAATAATAATAATTAATCATTAACGATCCACGCACACAAATGATCAATGTCATCACCACCGTCGCCGACATTATCGGCTTCAATGTCATCATCATCACCATCATCGTCATCGTCATCACCACCACCACGACACGTACGCTGTCCCGAGCCCCTCGAGCCGCAGGGGACCGTGGCTCAGTTGCCACGGTTGCGGAGGTCCTTGACCTTGTAGATGCGCACGAGCCAGTGCTCGGTGGTGTAGGCCTCCTCGAGGACGTCCAGTTCGAAGTCCTTGTTGCCGATCTCGACGTTCCTCACACGGTCGTAGCCTGTGGGCTTGCCTGGAAGATGATGATGATGATGATTATGATTATGGTGGAGTTGGTGGTGGTGGTGGTGGTGGTGATGATGGAGATGATGATGATGACGATAATGATTAGGATGATGAGATGGTGATGATGATGATGATGATGATACGGTGATGATGATGATGATGATGATGATGATGATGGTTGAGACGATGATTATTATGATGTGGAGGTGGTGGTAATGATGATGATGATGAGATGACGATGAGATGGTGATGATGATGATGATGGTTGAGATGATGATTATGGTTGAGACGATGACAATGATGACTTTGAAAAGCTGATGATCCTCGCACCAACCTGACTCAGTGTAGACAGAGCCGAACCTGTAGTAGCACATCTTGTACATGAGGCAGTTGAGCAGGACCGGGGAGCCCTCCTTGTCGACCCTGAACTCGCCCTGGGGGGTGTAGTAGTCGTTCTCCTTGATGTGGGCGCCCCTGTCCGTGCTGCCGCCTATCCTGACCATCCAGAGGAACTTGTTGATGTCTGTAGGGGAGGAGGAGGAGG
>MPNW01001629.1:17419-36304 GCA_011800805.1 Hirudo medicinalis
ATCAATCGAGCATGAAGACTCACCTTTCTCCTCAGACTTGGACGACACGCATCGGCGATCCTTGGACCCGTGGAACTCAAAACACCGTGGACGAAAACGTGATGGAGGAACAGGTGGAAAAGACAGCAGGCAAGACAATTCCCAATGTGGAGCTCCTTCAACCTGGAGAACAAAGTGGAAGAAGTTCTCAAACGTCTCTAAAAAAGCGAATCCATTCTTATGCATTGAATCTCAATAGTCTAAAGTCCCGCCTATACGAGCAGACGATATTCATCCTGGTTTTCATAGCCGAGGGCTTTCTATGGGAGGGGGCCTGGAACTTGAACTCGACTTATGTCATCAGTGACTTGGAAGTTGGGGGCTGGGTCAACCATCTGCTGGGTACCTTCATACTTTTCCAGATGGGCCTGACCAGCGACGGTGGCGCATGCGGGTGCGTGAAGGATGAGCCAGTTCTTGGTGGCTCTGGGGCCAAGGGCACGCCACACCTGTACCCTAACAAGTTCATTAGGCTCATCGTCGAGGAGGCTGTGGAAGAAGAACTGGTTAGGAGTTTCAAGTTGATTTGTATTTTTTCGTTTGTGACATTTTCGATGGAGCGTTTAAATCCAGCAGAGGATTTACCGAATTCAGTTCTTGATAATTATTCTTCAAAATATCATTTTGTCGATTTTAAATATTGACATTTTAACATTTAAAAACAGAACTTACGAATTTTGTATTTAAAAAAAAAATCTGTGATCCTTGGACCCAGAACTGGTCATGACGATTCTGAGTCGTGTGACACTCGTCACAGAATTAGTTGCGTGACAAAGTTCAGAAAACAAAACAAAACAAAAAAACAAAAAAAACCCAGTCGAGTTTCCCGCGCTTTTGATTCCAGATTCTGTCACCAGGAGTGACACTTCAACAACGACTTCAAATAAACTCTGAATAAGTTGAACAATCTCATCTGATCTGAAAATGCAAGTGCTATCGTGACGCTTAGCAGAACAGCAACGATGTTGTTGTTGATGGTGATGATGATGTTGTTGTTGTTGATGATTGTTGTTGTTGTTGTTGTTGTTATTATTGTTGATGATGTGTTGTTATTGTTGATGATGTTGTTATTGTTGATGATGATGTTGTTGTTGTTGTTGATGATGATGAGGATGTTGATGATGTTGCTCTCGTTGTTGTTGATGATGATGATGATGTTGTTGTTGTTGAGGATGTTATTTTTGTTGTTGCTGAGGATGCTGTTGATGCTGTTGCTGTCGTTGTTGATGATGATGATGATGTTGTTGTTGATGATGGTTTTTCAAACGTAGAACATCCAAATTTTAAACAAAGCTCGAAGTTGAAAACAAAAACAAGTTCTTGAACGAACAGTTCCAAGTTCTTCGACAATCATCCTCCTGTTACGCTGATGCTACGATGATGATTCGAGATCATCCTTGGATCAGCTGGCCCGATTCAAAAAACAAAAAACAAAAAACAAAAAAAACATTCAATTTGATCGCCAATATTACTTGAAAACAGTTTGTGATTTAATAAAGACTAATATCTGCTAAAATATGTTATTTATTGTATGCTTAGAATTAATATTTTACAATCAATCAATATCAAGGAAAACCACATTCGACTTTCAACTTAAAAAAAAACAACAAACAAATATTTCAGAATTCCAGAAACAAGTGTCTAGCATCGACTGCAGTCGCGTCGGCGGCGGCTGTAGCTGCGAACGTCGAAGTCGCATCGGCGTCGCCGTCGATCGACTCGACTGCCGCTCTGACCGAAGCAGACGCAGTCCTCCGTGGTTGAAGCAGGATCCGCGGCTTTCCATGGAACCGGAGAGTTGCTACAAACAGAGATACAAACAGATACAAAATTTGTATTTGTCTAGAGTTGTCGATTTTTAGATTATTTTTATTTGAATAATTAGGAAATGAACACTTTGAGGGTAGCTTTGGGTAGAAATGCCACTCACCCACTCACTCACTCGTGCAGTGCAGTTTTCCTGACAGAAACCAGAGACTTTTTTGTAGAGACTCTTGCAATTACTAGCTTTTCGGGCAATTTTAATGTACAATTTTTTATGTTTAAAATTACTTATATTAATAATAATTATTTATATTTTATGTGTAAACCAACATAACCCGGCCACTCGTTGCTGTGGCTCAGTCTGGTTAAATGGAAAAGAAAGAAAAACGCTAATATGTTTGTAATATGTTTGTAATATGTTTGTAATATGTTTGTATGTTTCTAATATGTTTGTAATATGTTTATATGTTTGTAATATGTTTGTAATATGTTTGTATGTTTGTAATATGTTTGTATGTTTCTAATATGTTTGTAATATGTTTGTATGTTTGTAATATGTTTGTAATATGTTTCTAATGTGTTTCTAATATGTTTCTAATATGTTTGTATGTTTGTAATATGTTTGTTTTCGCAATCATCAAAACAATCGAACTCGCAAACATACAAACATTCATTTTTATTTCTACAGATTTGAAATATAAATTTTTACAAATTAATTTCATTTTATTGCCTTTTTAAATTGAAAATCTCTCAAGAGCTGGTTGTACGAAAATGCACAAATATGTAGACAAACGATCATTTTCATTTAAAAAAATATTATCAAATTGCCTGTGTTCAGTTCTGAGAGGGTTAGGTAACCTGGCCGTCCGACGATCCGATGGCCATGGTACCCTTCGGGGCCTAACAATTTATGAAGCGCTTCATTTGGATTATTTAGGATCTGCAACTCACTCTTGTTAATTTGATCAAGTTGCTAGAATTCTATTTCGTTTTTGTGCTTTCAAAAGCACATTTTTCATTTTGTTTCTAAATCGAGTAATAATTTATAAAATAATTTATAAAATAATTTATAAAATAATTTAATTTATAAAATAATTTATTTCGGCGGCATATTTATCGTTTAAAAATACTTTCTTTTTATGTCGTTCTCTTTAGCGTAAGGAATCTTTCGGACGGACGAGTGCCAATTCCAGTGATTCTTGATTCTTGCAACAGAGTTCAAAGTTCAAAGTTCAGAATCAATTTTTTTGTTTTGTGTCTTTTTGAATTTATACGAAGTCATCAAAGGTTTTCCAAAAGTGATTATCAATCAATTTATTAATTAAAGTCGATTGTTTTTTTTTTTTGGACCATTTTATATTTTAAATTTGTGTTTTTACGCTTAAATCTTGTTAAAACATTCTCGTCATTTTTCAAGGTGAATTTTGATTGGTGCTTCCAAAGTTTGTGTTCTTGTCTCGTCTGCGTTTCAACGAGTTTTGTTCACTTTGAATGAAATTAGTAATGATAAACTTCTCACGTTTGAAAGTGTTTCAATCAAAATCGCTCATACAATCACATTCAACCACATTCAATCACATTCAATCACATTCAATAACATTCAATCAAATTCAACCAAATTCAACTACATTCAACCACATTCAATCAAATTCAACCAAATTCAACTACATTCAACCACATTCAATCAAATTCAACCATAATAAATCAAATTCAATCAAATTCAATCAAATTCAATCAAATTCAATCAAATTCAATCACATTCAATCACATTCAACCACATTCAACACATTCAATCACATTAAACCACTTTCAATCAAATTCAACCATAATAAATCAAATTCAATCACATTCAACCACACTCAACACATTCAATCACATTCAACCAAATTCAATCACAAAAAATGTGAAAATAAATGTGAAAATGTGAAAATGAATGTGAAAATATTTTAAAAATATATTATAAAATTTATTATCTTACAAAAATTATCTTTAAATAATAATTTATAACTTAACGATCATCAGGTTAACAACAAGTTGACAACAAGTTAATACAAGTTAACAACAAGTTGACAACAAATTAGCAACAAGTTAGTACAAGTTAACAACAAATTAACAACAAGTTGACAACAAGTTAGCAACAAGTCGACAACAAATTCAGGTCAAAAACGTCCCTCCACACACACACAACTCCACTCTCAGGTCGCTGGTCGCTAACAATTGAACCGGTCCAATAAATTAACCTCTTGTAATCCGATCCTCTTCATCGCCATCACAATGACATTAAAGCATTTTGTCTTTGTTGGAAAACATGCAAATAACATCCATCCATTTGCATGGAAAACTCGGAATTGACGAATTACCTGAGTACCTGCTCAAAAGGAGATGATGACATTTTGGGTCAGGAACCTCAACATGAAGCCCTGGTTCTTTGACCCTAACCACGATCTTCCAGTGTTAAAGAATGAGACCTTAACTTGTAGCAATATCATTAATTTGTGACGCAATACTTCCAGTTTTAAAGAACGAGACCTCAACTTGTAATAATATCACTAATTTGTGACGCAACATGACAAGCGTCAGAGGCACTACGAGCCAGGTAAGCAGCGCGAAAGGTCGAAAAGATAATTTTCTGGGGGATTTTCTACTGTCGAGCGAAGTTCAGCTTGCCGAAAACAATTGAAACGGTGTCCCTCATCTGGTCTGTCAAGGTCAGTCCAAATTTAAAAATGTGGAGGTCGTTAGCAGGTTTAAAGTCGACAAAGGCTGTTCATTTTTTGTGTTTGTATTTTTTTGTATTTTTTTGTATTTTTTTTTTTTTGTAACAATTCGAATATGAAAAGAGCCGACGATTCGTCGTGGCCAGGAAGAATGGTATTTAAGCCACTCAAGTCGTTCATTGTCTTCCACCTGGAAAACTCGGAGTTCTGGATTTTGGAGAAGTTAGCGGAGGAACGACTTGGTTCGTGGACGTCGAACGTTGTCTTGTTGCTGACTTTGTTGACGCTGATGATGACGATGACGATGATGATGACGATGATGATGGCGATGATGACGATGATGATGGTGATGATGATGAATGGATGAATAGATGAATGAATAGATGAATGAATAGATGGATGAATAGATGAATGAATAGATGAATGAATAGATGAATGAATAGATGGATGAATGAGCAACTGTTTAAAAAGGTTAAATTTCCTCTTCAGAACATCAAAGTTACTTGCGGTATGAATTAGATGAATTGTGGAAAATGAAAAGAAAGTGTGAATAGAAAATGAGTACAGTAGTACATTGTAGTACATTATGACGAAGGTGAGGATGATGAACATGACGACGTTGACGATGATTGTGATGACACCGAACAAGTTACGCTCACGATTACAAGTCTCGATTACAGGTCATGATTACAGGTCATGGTTACAGGTCATGGTTACAGGTCATGATTACAGGTCATGATTACAGGTCATGGTTACAGGTCATAGTTACTGGTCATGGTTACTGGTCATGGTTATAGGTCATGGTTACTGGTCATGGTTGCAGGTCATGGTTACAGGTCATGGTTACTGGTCATGGTTACTGGTCATGGTTACAGGTCATGGTTACAGGTCATGGTTACAGGTCATGGTTACAGGTCATGGTTACTGGTCATGGTTACAGGTCATGGTTACAGGTCATGGTTACAGGTCATGATTACAGGTCATGGTTACAGGTCAACATGGTTCAACAACAACCGATCCAACGATGATTAAATTTCTTCTTTGGCGCAAACAATGGCTCCGGCATCATCATCATCATCGTCGTCGTGGTCTTCATTTTTACGAATGTTGTTGCATTCGGCTTCAACCTTCATTTCGACTTTCCCAAGGAGCACCTCCTCCTTCCCTGCTTCAGCGCTTCCAGCATCGTCCTCGTTGACCTTTCGCTGACTCTGCAGTTCAACAGCCTGACCTCTGCGAGTGACGTCACTTTCGTCGCTCTTGACGGCCTCTGCAATCTTGGACATCTTTAGATCGCGTCTCTTGCTCGCAGGAGCGGTTTCTGCCATGCTGAACGTGGTGGTGTCCTTGGCACAGGGCTTCCTCAGGGGCAGACAACAGTGGCAGCACCTGGTGACGGCGGATCTGAAAGCCTCTCTGAAATCTCTGCTCGTGTGGTTGTAGATGATGGGGTTAACGCAGCTGTTGGAGTAGGCGAGCAGACAGAAGAGGCAGTGGATGATGGCGTAGAGGTTCGAATTGGGGACGCCGAAGTGGGCCCCGAGGAGGAGGTGGAATTGGATGGGGAGCCATGAAACTGCGAACATCACCACAACCAGAATGAGCAGACGACTTGCTTGTCTCTTCTTTATGCCCGATCTGAGGTTGGCGGCATGATTTGAATGTCAGTTAATAATTTATCGTTATAATAATTAATTAATATCAATTTATTGCCAATGATGAGTAAATGATTATGGATTATTATTTAGAAAGAATAATTTGGAAGTCATTAATCTCTCATCAAAATGACAAATGTGATCGCAAATAATTATTTGTTTAATGTAAATAATTTTATGAATTATTAGAAAATATTTTTAATATTTTCTTTCATATTGAAGGAATTTCAAAATATGAACAAATTTCACTGTCCAAAGAAATTCAAGATAATCATGGAGATTATAATGCTGAATACAACATTTCTCTTAAATTTGAAAATATTGAAAAATATGCAACGGACTGAAAATCGGTTTTTATCGGAAAAAACAAAAAACGATTCTCGTGAAATGAAGCAAAAAATCATTGTTTTGTTCATCAAGAATTCATCTCTTAAAACATTCATGTTCATCCATCTTTTACGCTGAATTCGTGATGCATTTCAGTTGAATTTGCGGTGATTAGAACGAAAATATAGGAAAATGTGGGAAAAAGCAAAAGATTATCAACAAAAGTCATAAATCTTCGGAGGTTTGCTTAAATTTTTGTTCATGAATTTCAAAAGAGGTGAATTTCAAAACTCAAATGAGGATGCATTCCTGACCTCAGAAGATTTACAGTGATTACCGAAGTAATTACTCACAACAACTTTTAAGACGACGACGACGACGACGATGATGATGATGATGATGATGATGATGATGATGATGACGACGATGATGACGATGGTTGTGATGACGTCGATGTTCGTGATGATTGAAGCTCAGTTATTTGTAAAAGCTGAACAGATTTCAAAGAATCATCGTTCAGTAGTGAACAAAACATAGCAAAGACACATCCTGAGCCCATCTTAAATGCACCGAGTGCATGAATGATGAGTGAATTAATGATGAGTGAATTAATGATGAGTGCATGAATGATGAGTGAATTAATGATGAGTGCATGAATGATGAGTGAATTAATGATGAGTGAATTAATGATGAGTGAATTAATGATGAGTGCAAGAATGATGAGTGAATTAATGATGAGTGAATTAATGATGAGTGAATTAATGATGAGTGCATGAATGATGAGTGAATTAATGATGAGTGAATTAATGATGAGTGCAAGAATGATGAGTGAATTAATGATGAGTGAATTAATGATGAGTGCACGAGTGAATTAATGAAGGAATAACTGGCTGAATAATAAAATGGAAATAAAATGGATGAATGAATCATGAACTATTGTCAAAAAAATTGAATGCACGGATGGATGGATGGTTGGATGGATGGATGGATGGATGGATGGATGGATGGATGGATGGATGGATGGATGGATGGATGGATGGATGGTTGAGAGAAGTCAATGTGAAAGTGCATGTTCACCGGAGCGTGGAATGATCGAAGCTCTTAAAGCTTGACAATTAATAACGACGACGTCACTCCAATACTACAAGTTTCGGAGGCAAACAGTTATTAACCGGACATGCATGGGTGGACCGAAATAATTTGATAAATTTATTTGAATTGAACAAACGGTTAAATTATAATTTAAAATAATTATTTAAACACTGAGAGTTCAAGTTTGTTGAGTGTAACTATATATTTTTAACTAATTACAAGAAGTTCAACGGATGAACGGATGGATGGATGGTCGGGTGGATGTATGGATGGATGGATGGACGGTCGGGTGGATGGGTCTGTGGATGGAAATACTCTCCGACAAATCCAAATATGACCCTAGGGTCCAACGTCCACTTGAGTTGTGCATCCGTCAACACAAACAGCGGTAGATTCTCACCTTCCGTTCCTAACCTCTTCCAATTCTAATTATTTGGAAACAAAACTTCAATCCACTGGTGGTTGTGGCAGTGATGATCACCACCACGACATCACAGTTAGCATAATTAACTCCGTATTTTTTGCAATAGTTATCCCACTCCACGCTTGTTGTCAAAAGTCACCAGTCGTCATGCATCACCAGTTCATCCTTGGTTTCTTCAGCAGCAGCAGCAGCAGCAACAGCAGCAACAACAACAACAACAGCAGCAGTAACAACTCCGCCAGGAATAGAAAAATAATAACAACAATTAAATGCAACAAATATTTAGTGCATCATGTTGCATTTCCATTCGTCACGTGATGTCCTTTTCAGAAGCACTCAGCAACATCTTTTGGAAAATGTGCTCCTCTCATTCTTCATTCTTCTTCCGTTCAGAAACTTCAGGAGGTGTTCCTATTTGTTGGACACCATAGTGCTTGAAGTGGACAGATGGATGGATGGATGGAAGGGTGGGTGGTTGTTAGGTGAATGAAAGGATAGATGGATGGGTGGATGGATGGAAGGATGGATGGATGGTTGGATGGATGGATGGAAGGATGGATGGATGGTTGGATGGATGGATGGATGGATGTGTGAATGAATAGATGAACTGATGGTTTGGAGAGCAGAAAACTCAAGAATTCGTACATTTAGCTGAAACGTTTCAATGCGGTTGAGTCGGGTGTCGTTGTGAGGTTGTGAGGATGTGAGGATGTGAGGTTGGCAGAAGTTTCTGCTGAAATTCTCGTTTTGTTTGGCAAAAACTGGACTCAAAAATGATCGATTGTTGTGAGCGGGAATCTTTGGCGTTGAAAAGACATCACATATGACGTTAAATGTGACGCTAAATGTGATAAAACATGATATCGAATGTGATATTAAGCGTGGCAACAAACGTGACATCCAAGTAACCAACTCAACCACAGGACTTCCTTCTGTTCGAAATAATTCGAACGGCGATTTCGTGCAGTTGTTGAAGGAAACAATAAATACAAGAATATGTTCTTCAGGCTTACTTTACATGCTTTACATGCTTGTTGAGGTGCATGAGAAAGATTTGAAATTAAACACCTGTTTTGTAACATCACCATCGTCGTCGTCATCATCCTCATCGTCGTCGTCGTCATCATCATCATCATCATCATCATCATCATCATCATCATCATCATCATCATCATCATCATCATCATCATCATCATCATCATCATCATCATCATCATCATCATCATCATCATNGTCGACTTTCAAACACTCTGATATAACAAGTATGATTTGCTATTATTTGTTCCACTTGAGACGGACACTCAAGGATGTAGTTTGTTATTTTCGCTTATTAGCAATACGACTTCCAGAACATGAATAATCATACAACATTGAATCTGGTAAAATATTGAAATTTATTTAAAAAATATAATAAGGCAATTTTTTGAATTTATTAAAATGATGTCAAAATTTGTCATGATTTTGTTCACGTTATATTTAATCTCAGCCCCAATTCTTGAGACCCCATAGCAGATGTTTAATCCATGAACGAAAAATAATCCAGTGGACTTACTTCTCTTTGTTCCACAGTTTCCAGGCTTCCAGACAAAGTCCCTCATCAAGTACATTCTCGGGACAGCTTTCACCATGTTCTTCGTCCACACGTTCACCATCTTCAGCTGGGCAGCTGTCCTTTCCCTGATCGGCAGGCTGGACTTAGACACCAACGGCCTTCATTGGCTGCTCGCGGTCAGCTCAATAGTTATCTTCTTACAATTCCTCATCGAAGCTCCGTTGTCCAGATTGAGGGCAAACTTTCTGGTCAACAAGAAGTCTTACAGTTTCAAAACGACAGAGAGCTTGAAGTGCCAGCAGATGGAAATTTCAGCTGACAAATCCCTTGCCCGGGCTTCCACTGGGGCAGTAGAATTGGACCTGAGCAGAATGGATGATCAGAAAAAGAAGTCTAAAATAGCTCTGACCATATACAGGCTGAAACAGCTTTTGTTCGACGATATTGTATTTCTGGTCCTATTCGGTCAAGAAGCATTCTTCTTTGGATCATTTTGGGACCTCTTTGCCCAGGCCTTCCTGGTGAACCGCCTGTTTGGGGCTTGGATGATGACCACGGTCGGGGCCGCGCTGGTAATTTTGTCCAGCACTTGTAACTTGTTTGGCGGAATAAATTTCAAGAACGACTGCACTGATCCGCCAGAGAAGGAAGATCCGGAGACTGACAGCGAGTCGACTGATCACGGAGCAGACGATGACGAGCCATACTTGTATCCGAATCAGTACGCCAGACAGTTTTATAAGTTTTCTAAAGACTGATCCGAGTACAGAGTAACAAAGTACAAAGACATTTGGAATATCAAGACGTCGTCATTTGGCTCTTGGTTGATGCCGCCAATAAAATAATGAGAATCGAGCTGATTTTGGTATCGAAAATATTCATTTTGATTGAATTTAATTAGGTCGGATTATTTTATTTTAGTCTTTTGTTTAGAACTTTGGAAAATGAACTTTGAAAGTGATTTTAATAGGTTTTAATGGATTTTTAATTTATTTTATTTATTTTAATAGATTTTAATGAATGCTTTCATTTTCTTATCATTGTAAATAGGTTGCGATTTTTTTCCAACAACAATTTTTAATTCAACGAAGTTTGCAAAAATGAGATTCAGTTTTTTGCGATCGAGAACTGCGAAATTTGTGCTTGTAAAACTTGTTCTACGTCTTCCAAAATAAAACATTTTCCAGTTGTTCACAAGACCTTCATGATCAACTTTTCGATGGAATTTTCAGAGAACATCTCTTAAAAACAAGATAAAAACAAGATAAAAACAAGATTATTACAAAATATCATAATTTTATGGTGACGCATTGTTAAACTTCTCCACTTCCAAAGGATTTGAGATCCAGAAACCTATTTTGATGCCTTCAAATCAAAATATTTTCATGTAACTTTTAAACGTTTTGTAAATAAAATTTAAAATTATGAACCACTTCGTTTGTATTTATTTTGTTTGTGTTGAGAATTAATATTTATGGTTTGATGTTATGAGTGAGCTGGGTAATTCCAATAGGTCACACCGATCAGATCGAGTGATTGTTGTCTGATTCGTATTATTTTAGTTTTTTTTATTTATATTCTAAATTTTAGTTAATTAAATTTGGCATGGCGTCGGTCGAAGTTTGGGATTTCAGAGCAGATGATGAAATCTCCGCTGCCTCTCAAAATTACGACCTGAGGGAGGACGACGACCTGTCGGTGGATGGTTAGTCGGTCGTGCTTGGAAAGTTTATTGGAATTTTTCAACTTTTCGAATCCATTTTGGTCTCAACTTTCCGGAGCTCTCAGACCCACGTGGCAAATTTACTGCGTTTTCTTGGTCCACGGAGCTGAAAACTTAATTACTACAATCGTTTCAGGATACAATTTAGTAGATACAAATTTCATAAATACAAAACATAGATACGTCAACAAATAAGAAATGTTTTCCACGTGGAATTTACAAATTATAAATTCTCGATATTGTACCCTCGTTGTGATTAGTTTGAAAATCTGTATTTTTAAAACTTCCCAGCAAGGAGACTGGTGGAGGTGGACCAAAGTGAGGAAGGAAGTCAAACCCAGCCAAAGGAGCCTCTGACGCTTCTGCCTTCACATGGAACGACAAATGTAGAAGACTTGAATGGTTAGCTTGTTCCAGGGAGACTAATTATGTATTCATGTTTCTGTATGTTTTTGTATGTTTATTTTTTCTCTCAATAATGGCTAGTAATGAAACAGTGGAATTTCTTTTGTTAATTTTTAAATGAAAAATTTTTTTGTGATTTGGATGAGTATATAAATATATATTTATGTATTTCAATCAATTGATCAATCAATTTGTTCAATCAATTTATATATTTCAATCAGCATCAATCAATCTGCATGCATTGAAATGTGATTGATGTGATTATGAGTTTCAATTTTAGGCCAGTACAACGAGGGTTTTGTACTGAATTTCATGTCATTAAAGGAGTCGTTCTGCTTGCATCAATAAATCTTAACCAAGCGATGGAACCCAAATAACATTTGTATTACATAACAATTAATGTATGTACTTACAATTACAATGTAATTGTTAATTGTAATTACAGACGTAATTAAGAAATATTACGCCAACCAAAACATTACATCACAATAAATTGTTACATCACAATAAATTTTTACGTTTTTCAGTCAGACTGACGGCCTCGGACCGAAACCAGGACGGCAGCCAAACTCGGCCCAAAGAACTCACGGGGGCTTCTCCGCTCGCCCGCGGACGAGGGGACAAACAGACCCTCGTAAGTGAAAATCATTTTGTAAACTTCTCTTTTAAACGTCCGGCTTATTAGAAGTTAGAGGCTCGGCGAGAATCGAACGCAAGACAATGTCGCTGACATTTCACGACGAACGTCTCGGTCGACGTCTCGACGACTTATGTCGTAATGTAAATTAATGTCTTCCATACTTGGAATTAATCATGTGGATTTAACGTACTAATGAAGGACTAATTCTCATCGTCGTTGCCATCGTCGCCGTCATCATCTTCATTGTCACCATCATCATCGTCACCACCGTCATCATTGTCATCTTCGTCACCATCGTAACCACGATCATCATCATCATTCAGACAGGCCACAGTGACTCTCCTAAGGTGGGCACCTCGCCACCTAAAAGAGGGAAGGAATTCCACGGCGTCCCGAACGGTGAGTTCTTCTGCCGTCGAAATTGTCGTCGACGTGTCGACCCGAATCGGTTTCAAACGAAGCTCGACGATGAAACGTCAAGAAGTCAAACCCCCTCTCCTTTTCTAGGAAATTCAGTCCCCTTTGGAATCAACATCATTGTCACAGGCCATTTAAACCAGTTCAACTTCAACCATCTGAACAACGGCCGCGAAAATCTCGACAGAGACGTCGGCAGAGAAAGTTTCCGATGTAAGCACCGACCGTCCCAGGGAAATATGAAGTTACGAGGTAGCGATGCCGGTGACGACCGGGGACGAGGCCCCTCAGAATAAAAATTAACGCCTTAAGATGTAGATTGATCGGATAATTTACTATAATTTAAAATTTACTGAATAATTTACTAAAACAATTTAAATACATGAATCAACTGCTGTGCCCAAATCTAGAATTACAATGAAGCAGTTAGACAAGGCAGTTTTTTTCCAGTGACCAATTCACCATCATCTTTCTTAATTTCAGTCCGGGGAGGGGTGGTGCCCCTGGCCGTGGTGCTCGACGTCGCCGAAAAAGTGGGAGCGGACTGGAGGAGCCTAGGGTTCAAACTGAATTTCAGCTCTCAGGAATTGAACATTTTGGAGCACGACCATCACAGGGACGGAGCGGTAGAAATCTGCTACAGGATGATCGCCGTGTGGCTGGAAAAGCGGGCCTCTTCGGCCACCTACAAGAACCTCGGCGACGCCCTGCTCAAGATACGCAGGTGCGACGTCGTCAAGGACTGTCTGGAACAGAAATGATATTCCCTCGGGCAGCCCGACGGTGACTTTTCAAATTTTGGTCGACAAATGACGCCGTTGTCGTTCGACACTTTATTTCGCTATGAAAAATTAATTTACAATTCTGCGTGCACGTCTCGGATCCTCCGTCCCTCTACGGTCCCTGGGCTGACCGTAATTGTATTTACAGGTTTCAAAACAAATTAAACAATTGAAATAAAAATATAAAACATTTGGTAGGCTGCTTCACCAAGGCCTCCAAGGTTTGCGGACAGAGTGTAGGGGTTGCAGTTTGGTTTCGACTCGTGGAACGTCGGACGGAGGACTTGTCGGAATTGCCGGTCGTGTTTTTGGATCTTCTGCCTTCACTGTGACCACATTCTGAGAAATGCTCGCCAGGGGATTCCGGCTATAAACCATACCGTTTTCGACTGGGAGGGTCGTAAATGGCAAATAGGAATAACTGGGGTGAACTAAAGGCATTGGCGTGGACGTTTGGATCAGCGTAAGTTCGGGTCGACAAGAAACGTTGAGAGAAATCGAAGTTCTTGCGTGGACTCTGTGTTTTTTTGCTCTGATGGGTCCAACCCCGACGTTCTCCTGGTCTAAATGGGGACTCTGTCTGAGGGCGGGTGTACTTTGGTGTTTTGGGGCGGTTGAGGAAATTCGTCTTGGAGTTGAGTGGAGTATTTGGTTTATTATCATTTCTCGCGTTCTGATGTCCAAGCCGTCGGCGGATTGTATTATATTCGTCAAGTCTGACTTGCATTCTTCGTAGCCTTTTTCGAAATATTCTGCAAAAAAATGAATATTTTAATTTCCAGATCTTTGAGTTTTATTTTCTTCTATTTGTAAACTAATGCCAATTCTTTTTAAAAGCCGAGGCTTACCTTTGGGAACTTTTTCTTCGAGCTCACCGAGTCTGTTTACTGTGAGCTCCAAAATGTCCGCCTTTTCGAGTTTTGACGGATTCTAAAATGAAGAAGGTTGTCCTAAATGTAGTGTAATCGAAGGTAATCATTGAAATACTCAACTATTAAAATAAAACATTTTCAATTAAACTTAGTAATAAATTTAATTCGAGAATTTATTTTGATCGAGCTGAGCCTGGCAACAGCCCGGTGATTATTTCGTGAACGACAGACACCCTTGCAGTCTTTCCCGAGCCTTTTGATGTCCTGATGGACATTGCAAGGATGCTTTCGTGTCTAGTAACTGAGAGACAATTACTCGCTACAACGAGGTTATGCAATGTTACACATGAGTTTGGACGGTGGAGAAAGGGCCGTCACAGCGTGTGCTTCAGAAACAACCAGTTGCCAAGCCATTCTCCAAGTCCCAAGACGACGATTTGACTGAGGATGAAAAGGAGGGTGCCTCTGTTTAGCAGATTCACGTCGAGATATTAAGCGCGTCTTCAACTCTCTCTCTCCGCTGGCGACGATTGATAACAAAGGCTATTTCTGGAAGTTTTGACACCCTTTTAAATGCCAGATAAAACGATAAACTCCGTTCTGACTTATTAAGAGATACCCCAGGTCTTCAATTCGGAACTCGATACGAGACCTCAGAGAAAGAGGTATGAGCACCCCACGACGATGGCGTCAAACTTATCTTAAGGCATATCAATCTTAAATGCCATCTTAATGAATAGGAGTTTGTAAAGTAGAATCCTCACTCAACTGTGAAATACTTTGAGATGACGATGATGACATATTGTTATTTAGCGAGGCTTATGTCATCAGAAGAATGGTGACTTGAATCGCCAGGAATGTGGTTATCGTTTACGAGACCCGTTTCCCATTACAACTCGTACCCTAGCGCCGCCCGCCACATCAACTGATTGATGTTAATATTGAAAATAATCAAAGACATTAATGCTTTCCAACTCAGCAATCAACTCCAGAATGGAACTGGAAGCGTTCATTAAAATCGCCGCATTAGATCCTTCCAGGCGGCCTTTTGACCGATCATGCCTCATTAAGTTCAGGAAGCGAATTCCTTTGACAGGGGTAAATCCCGCTCCTTAATGAGAATCAATTCCATAACTGGCGTCTGTTTTCCAGGCCTTTTGAAGCCAGAATGGGTTCGCCTCTTTCTTGCACGCATGCCTGACTCGTGAACCTTGATTTCAGATCGTGGATCTTCATCCATCCATTCGTATACCCACCCCTCACCCATCCATCCATCCATCCACTCACCCACCCTTCATCCATCCATCCATTCATCCACTCATCCATCCATCCATCTAGCCGGTCATCTGTTTATCCATTTGGTCATCTCTCACATCAGCATTCAATAGTTTTTAGGCTCAAGCTCAGTTGAATATTTTCCAAGATCAGATCCACAAACACTTACGTTTGATATCGAAGAGGGACTGCTCTGAGGCAGAGAGTTTGGCGATGACTTGAGGATGATTCCCTTGAGTTCGTCCAAGTATCCGTTTATCTTGTCTCTTCGGATTTTTTCCACTATCGGCTTGTTAATCTGATCGAACATCGGAGGTAGTAATCAATATTCAATTAGTGCTAATCGATTGGCTAATTAAGTGGACCCATGAATAATTAATTAGGCGCATAAGATAAGCAAGCTGAGTTAGAGGTACCTTGAGGTACCCCTTGAAGATACAGAGGCATCTTGACTTTCGACAGCCGGCAAAAACGCTCGCAACTGTTGATTGATTGATTGACTGAATGATTGATTGTCGCTTTCAATCGCTATCAACAGGTTTACATTGTTCATGCAAATCGAATGCGAAACTCGGCAAATCCGAGCCATCGAAACATTCAGAAGACGATAACGAAATAGACCAAAAAAGAAAAAAAAAATCATAAGAACGAAAAATGTGAAACTCACCTTTCTTAATTCCGAAGAGGACAGTTTGGAATTTTCCCTGGTCACGAGGATTTGCTGATCCTGCCGCCCAGAACCACTTCCATTGGGTTGCTTCATTTCTAAACTAAAATAGGGTCGAAACAGGTGATGAGTCTTTTGCGCCAATAAAAAATGAGTCCAGGTGTGAATATTTTTCACAGGAATGTTTAGTCAATTTCGTTTACATTCCAAAGTTTTAAATTGCAGTGAACTATTAAAAGTTTGTATTTTTACGTAAAATTATTAAAAATAATAAACTGTAGTAATAATAATAATAGTCAATTTATCTAAACTTGACTAATCTATCTCAAAATGAACTGATTCAGACGATCAACCAACTTAATTCAATTCAAATCAATCATCAATCAGTCTTAACAAACTGTTTTTGATTGATCCTTGAACAGGTAGGCCCGATAAAATCCACTCGGTAGTCAACAAAACTTTCTAAACATACTAGCATCTACAGAACTTGTGTCCTTATATACCCCCTCGACTAACTGTGACTAACTGGACTTAGCTGTCCGCGTAATGGACTTGAAAGTTTGGCTCAAATTCCTTTGAAGACGATTGTGCTGGTAATGTTCGAATCGTGGCACCCCCATTGGACGGGCCCTCGTGCTCATTAGCATGCACGACAACGCCCACAATTTTCCAAAGTTTCCCCAACACGTTGGTGTAGTGTTTGAACTGTGCCTTTCGCTTGGAATGTGTTCATTTTGTGATTGTTACGCAACCCTGAGCGTCAAAGCCGCTTGCGTAATAACCAAATTTGTGCCTAATTACTCAATGAACACACGAGCTTTACAAGTTCAGATTACAGATTTTTATCTAATAATAACAAAATAAACATTCTCTCTAAATATTTGTTGCACGAGGTCCTCATTTTTAAACGTCATGACATTATTTTTTTGGTGACATTTAAGACCTTTAAATCAATTTGGCTTAAAATTCTAATAAACATTTTCATTTTCATTTACATTTTCATCCTCCCCACAACGTAACGAGATTACTTATTCCAAAAAAACATAAACAAAAACATCACACATAGATTCAGCCCAGATTCCAAACAATAGATTTAATGCCAAAACACAAGCCTGGCGAAAGCCTGCTCATCCTCTGCGCACTTTCTGAGCCCGATCCTGAATTTCGTCAGAGCATCCTCTTTGGACAATGGACAATGTTTTCCAGGATCCATCGTTAAAGCATTAGTTTTGTAGACTGTCCAATCTAAAATAGCAATGAGGATGATACTAGGGCGTTTATTTTTAAATTGATCTTTGGGAAGATAAATTGTTCATGAAAGCAATAATTTAAATGAGTGAATGAATGAATGAATGAATTAATGAATGAATGAATGAATGAATGAATGAATGAATGAATGAATGAATGAATGAATGTATGAATAATTAGTTTGAGCTTTGAAACAAAAGATATCATATCAAAAGACATTTAAATAAACAGGATTAGCCGTGTAATGCGTTCAAACAGAAAGGCGCATGTCTCTGAACAAACAGCCGAGATCAGCAGCACCACAGTGCCTGAGTTTGGACTTTCATCATTCCCTCGGTAAATATGATTTTGTCGTTCTTGTGCAAATCTTTTGAATTGCTCAATAACAGGAAGTCATGCTCATCATGTGATCTGGCAACGAGGTGATTCTGATTGGTGGATATTTTGGAAATATTAGTCTCATTTATTGCAGAATAAAGTCTCTTGCACATACCGTGACCTAATTAAACCTTAAATGTACAAATTAATAATTTATTTACTCACAAATCAATAAATATTTTTGCTCAAACACTAGGCTGAACATATTCACAACAAATCGAAACTTTACCAAACAAAGCCGTCGGATAATTCTTGGTACAATTTTTTGCACGACCGAACCCAAGACATGTTAGGCAAATTAAAGGATTGATAAAAGGATGGTCGAGCTTCAAAAGGAATAGATAAGAAGCGAACATTTCAACGCTCGACCATCTGCCGTTATTTGCCAACTCGTTAGTTTCTCATCATTAGGTCGGTCGGACGTCCAGGGGTCGACCCATGCTTAGCAGCTTGAAGCTACTAATTATGCGGATTCTTTTTTATTAAATAAGTTTGAATAAGTTATTTTATTTGGAAATAATTTTTAAAAGTCTTTAATAGTTTATCCTTTTAATAGTCATCCTTTATTAGTTTTGACATAATTTGAAATAATAACTTAGTATTATAACAATAATTTGATGTAATAAATATATTTTATGCAATTTAATAAACAGAATTAGCGATGCAATTCAATATTGTCGTGTTCTACACAATCATATTCTCAAATAATAATAATAACCTCACATCATTGTTATACAAAACCAATAACAACGAAATTATTAGAAACAGTCATAACATGGATGTAACAACAACAACAACAACAACAACAACAACAACAACAACAACAACAACAACAGCAGCAGCAGCAGCAAGCAACAACAACAACAACAACAACAACACAGCAGCAGCAGCAACAACAACACAACAAC